>CM030848.1:9502800-9685300 GCA_018105865.1 Metaphire vulgaris | reverse complement strand
ATGTAAAGCAGAGGTTCTGTCTGAGTCTCTTAGCATCACATGATTGCTACAGCACATTGGTAGCTGCTGAAGTGGAAAACACATGGCCGCCACTCTGTAATGTTTCATTGATTACCTCCATCAAATGCACTCGGTACATATTAAATTCCGCATGCAATCGACTGCACTCTTTCAAAGTGAATATGTATTTTGCAATGCATTAACTGGAAATATTAATGATGACAAATAACATTCACAGTTGGCCGAAGAACCAATAGCAACCTACAACTGTGTCAATCTACTTCCTCCACTTCTGGCTTTTTGTCATACTATCTCCATCATCCACCACCACCACCATCACCACCAGTAGGGGCAGAAATATCAAGAATACCACGATTTCTAGGCCAGAGAGAAATGTCAAGTCAAGTCAATGAGTACATCTTGGGAACTCAACTATAGGATAGCAACGATTAAAGCAATGTCAAATATCTTCAATGTCCATCGCACCTGAATCCATCTGTGTGACAACTAATATTGAGAGACAATCTGAAAATATAATGAAGGCTGATAACACTTCACAGAAAAAAATGCAGAGAGTTCAATCACATTTCTTCACATATTCAAAGAGAAAGACAAAACCACCAGATGTTTCACAGGTGTCTGTCTCTTTGATAAGATATCAGGACAATTGTGATAAAGTCAGCCCAGTTGCATATAAATTTAGGACAACAAATGAAAGTCTGGCATGGTCTTTAATTCTGGAAGCAGGAGAACAAAAGAGAAAGATGTTAGGCACAGCATCAGTTGCCAGGCCAGAATTTGAATGATGGAACCAAATGTTCCATGCTGATTCTGCAATCAGAATATTCTGGATTCCCAAGTGTAATGTAATGTAGCATTTGTATAGTACCTCTTATACAGTGAAACCCGCTTAACTGCATAGGTGCCATGCAAGCCTTGCTTATGAGATTAACTGGGCTATGCGAATAGCCAGGACGTCTGATAATTAATTGTACGCACAAAACACTGGTTCGGGTTTTTATGTTGATATGCGATTATGCGGGTTATGCAATTAAGCGGTATGCGATTAAGTGGGATCCACTGTATTTCTACTCAGAGGCGCTCCTGGCTTTGGAGTCGCAATGTGGGGGATGACTTCATATCCAGATCCTTATGACAGCCATTGGATTTCATATGGTCATTTGCCAGCACCCAATTTCTGAATTTCTGCATTGTCTTACAGGATAAATATTGACAGCCCTGCAACTGATTGTACTTTTAATGCTTAAAGTCATGAATATTTTATATGCTTATTTTAAATGTTTTTTCGTACATGTGACATGTCATATGAAATAACTTTAGGATTACTTGACAATCTGACGAAAAATTCAAAACATGCGTTCAACAAGAGTTTATCTTTCATTCAACCTCCAGCAAATTTACAACATTTATCCAGTAGGTAACACCTACACCGATGAAGTTTTTATATAATAGCTCAATAATATGTCTACACAATTTTACAGCATCGGTTCAAGTATGCACAGTTATTATTGGAATGTACTTCAAAAACTCTTTTGAATGTGTTTCAATACATAAAGCGCCTGGTCAATGCGAGAGACATCAGTCACACTGAAACAGTGAGACTACACTATGGAAGAAAAAATTTGCAACTGAAAGAACTGTTTTGAAATGTGAACAGCGATTTTGACATCAAGCAATAAACAAAAGGCCACACTGGAGATCAGATGTCTTGAAACAACAGAACATACTGTGAACATACTGAACATACTGACTTGTAAGATCACAGTGAGAATATACATATGCAATAATCAATTCTGTCAAAGTCATCTGCTGGACAATCCATAATGTTAAAGTCAATTCTCAGATGTGCTATGTTTTTGAAACGTCACTGGTAAAAGCAGTTATGCATGAGCATACAAAGAAAAATAACGAGTGTCTACCATGCCATACTGCACAACCTGATGCACCAAATTAACACCTGGGCAATCAAAGGTACATAAATGTCGTGCAAAAGAAATTTATGGCAAAAACGTCTGACCACAGCTCTACTTTTATGAATTGACTTTACATGCCTTATTTCAGGGGTGTCAAAACCTTGGCCCGCGGGCTGATTTTATTTGGCCCGCGAAAATTATAAACGTTTAAATAAATTTTATTAACCCCTTAACCGTGTATTTAACTGTAACTCAATGTAAAATGGACGGATATATCTGGGATTCCCAGTTAAGGGGTTAAAAGTTTATGTGTGAAATTGGCTTGATGTTAAATCTTGTTTGGCTTGAGAAATTGGTTTGTGCAAAATATTTTTGGATTTTAAAAATTGCTTTGACATAGAATCCTGTGTTTTTCAGGCGTGGCAAATAAATGGAAGAGCATAAATCTTTTTTGGTTTTGAGTTTCAGTAGACTATACAGTAGATATGCAAAAATTCAGAGGAGTGATGAAACGAATTAAAACCATATTTTCACGAGTCTCCATCTTTAATGCGTCAAATCATTCCGGGATTGTCAATATACTCCATCTCAATTTTATTCTAGAGCGTTCAAAATGCCACAAAATGGTGAGCCTATGGAAGGTCTATTGTTACAGCAAGCTATAGATATGCAAAAATTCAGAGGAATTTGAAATGAATTAAAACCACATTTTCTTGTGTCCCCATCTTTAATGCGTCAAATCATTCCGGGATTGTCAATATATTCCATCTCAATTTTATTCTAGAGCGTTCAAAATGCCACAAAATGGTGAGCCTATGGAAGGACTATTGTTAAAGCTGGCTATATGCAAAAATTCAGATAAGCGATGAAATGAATTAAAACTACATTTTCATTTGCTTCCATCTTCATTGTGTCAAATCGTTCTAGAATTGTCGATATATTCTGTCGCAATTTTATTCTAGGGAGTTTGAAATGCCACAAAAAGGGCAAGCCATTTCAAACCACACGATACACAGTCTTTTAAAAAATCTATTCATCGTCAAATGGTCAAAATATATATGTGTACTTATATTCAATATATGCAGCCATATACTCACCTAGCATACTTGCATTAGTTAGCAAAACCCTCGGTAAATGAGAGTAGCTTTGGCTGCAGGTTTAAGACCAGACATTGCTAAACTAGTGAAAAATAAGCAATGTCACGTCTCATCAGCTTCCCCATCTACATTGGCCATCATCTAACTTTATATGTTTTCAAGTTGATCTTCAGTTCTTCGCCATTAACAGAGTTTGAAATGTAACTGCTTCTGTTAGGCATGACTAGAATACGGTTTGTCATATATAGTTACAACAATAGGTTGTAATCAAATCAATGTAAATAATGTAATGAGTATATGGCCATTTAATGTTTTCGTCATTTTACTTCAGATTTTTAGATAGCTCGGATTGGAATATAATATTGACAAGCATTTATGCATTTGGCCTGCGAGGACAAGGAAGACATGTCATTTGGCCCGCCACCAAAAAAGTCTTGACACCCCTGCCTTATTTGTTACATCAGAATTTCAGTGCAGAACTACAAGCTACACCAGTTATTCTTAACTTTTTATGATTACGTACCACTGAAGCAAGCATAAGAGAGAAAAGTACCAACTATCAGCCTGCCTGATCTATGGACAAAAGTTTATGATCCGACATATATAGAAAAATCTGCAACATACATCACAGATCATGCACATGACAGACAGCAGAATTTTTCTTTTACAGTTTTTATTTTAGTACCAAAATTGATATGGCAGTTGTAAAGTGCACAGGGTGTTGCATCACAATTCCCCTTTCTATGCAAACTGTGATGTCCATCTTAATGTTAGCAAATGAGCAATATTGCTGTTTGCTGTGTTACGTGTACAAGTACTGAGAACTGTGGATGTGTTTGGATAGCTCAAAATCCTCTACATAGAGGCATTAGAGCATTCACGGTACATGTATGTCTGTCTCTGCAGTTCTCTGGGTAGAGTGTCAGCTCTGAAACTGGAAGATGTTCTATGGGCCCTGGTCAGTGGCGTGCCAAGTGCGGTGGATGCCCAAGGCCAAAGCAAATTTGGATGCCCACTAGGGTGGTTCACAGTTGCATGGGGAAAAACAAAGTTAAAGCTAAAGATCTGGGTACCCTCTACTTTTGTTCCATTAGGTAATTGTAGTATTCTGAAGCAATTTCAGCTGTTCATTCCAACTGGAAGGCAGTGCTCAATGACCACAAAGATTCAAAAAATGTTCCGTTTTGAGTCATTCTGTGACAATTCAACAGATCGACCATCTCAAAAAAATTATGAAATTTAACACAAATGTTCCTCAAACATACATATGAAAATCTGCAAAATTTTAGCCTACTATCTTGACAGTTTTTAAGATATTGACGTTCATAGTACCTAGGGTCGTTTTTGGCAAGTTGACAGCCACTTAAATTTCTAACAACTTCAGAGCTCTATAACTTCAGAAATATCATAGCTAGGAGGCTGAATCTTTCTGAACCTATTCACTCCTAGTAGTATTGTATAAAACAAGAGCAGAACTTTGTCTATTTACAAAACTGTACTTCCTGCAGTGTTACAAAAATTGAAGAAACACTTTGCACCTTTCCTGATATTCAATGTTTAGCTCTCCAAAGGAACCTTTCTCTTTATTTCAGGGTTGTAACTTTTATTCTGAAAAACTGCCCAGTAGCTATATTTTCTTTCCGTGCAAATTTTTTCCATTTTATTCCCTCAATTTTACTGGGTCTAAAAATGTTTGGCCTAGATGACTTGACTTTGAGTGTGAAAATGGTCATGTGGAACAGGTGGTGTCTTGAATGGCATCACGAAATAGAGTGCATTCATTGTTATACAGCTGGAAAATGGAAGACGCATTGCACTAATCACATTTTATTTGCAACTCTGATAAATGCTGCTTCCACAGCTGTTAAGTCCTCTGCTGATATCTGGTATGATGTCTGAGTTGTAGTGAAGTCTCCAAGGACAAATTCAGAATGGCTGGATCACTTCATACTTTCCGCTCTCCGGGCTTTTGCTCATACCGTACACCAGCTTTTCCTTGACATCAACTGCAACTTATTCAGAGTCAGGAAGGCAAAACAGATGCCATTTGAGAACAGACTTTGCAGCCTTATCAATCTGTGGATCAATTAGTTCAAATTTTCCAAGATTAACAAAGCTGCAGATCTGATCCTGGGCCTCAGCTGGAGCTGAAATCCATGACTTTGGTATAGTAAAAGACACCAAAGAAACAAGTCTTTCAACTAATTTTTCTGCCTTGGTCAGCCTGCTCTGGTCTCAGAAGAGAATGATTTTTGTAGCATACAATAGATCTGCTATGCACCTTGCACCTGTGGTGTTTGTACTGAACAGCACTGCTGATGATTAACACTGACCAAATTTGGCTGGAGTTGATGTGAAATCGTCTGAAATGCCAGTGTCAGAAGTTTCAGCAATGTCAGTCAGTCATGCAGCAACCAGTGCCAGCAGTTGATGCATGAAAGCTTTTTTCCTCCGTGCTTCTAATTTCAGTTTTTCCTTTCTCTTTGCTCATGCATTTGGGTAAATTTCTTGTCTTCAGTATAAATGAATATCTTTCGATCAGCCCGTTGATCAATGAGGAATTTATGGTCTTCCTCAAGTCGGATTTCTGTCAGTGCATCACAATATCAAAGAGTGAGTCTGTTTGTCTTGTGAATTCCAGTTCTTGTTTTTGCAAACATCAAAAAGAGTGGCATACCATTCTTTTTTCAACATCTTAGTGTGGTATTGTTCTAGTTTTCCAAATGCTTCTTGAATGAGCTGGAACAGTGGCTTTGGACTAAACTTTGCTCATCAACTGTAAAGTGACTAGCATTAAGTGCACACAGACTTGAACTGTGGATGCTACAGCACTTGTCTCAGGGTTTGAAAGCTGATGTAAGTAGTTTCACTACAATCCAAGTTCCTTGCCATTAAGAAATATCATTTCACAACAGCGGGTTGAAGCCATTGATTGTAGGCACGTTATGTATTATTAGATACTGTTTCTGTAAAACTGCAACAATTTTATTATTATAGCACGTCGATATAACGATTGCACTTTGTAAATTTATTGCTGACAACAGTCAAACATGTTTTCTCATGGAATGTTACACTGGAAGATGTTCTAAATCAGTAAGGGCCAGAATATTTATGAAATCTGGTCAAACTTGTGACATTGAGCACTCCCTTCCAGATAAAATAAGATGGAAATTTTTACTTAGTACTACAGTTGCCAAAAGCAAAATGAAATGGTATGGTCTCTATCTCAGTCTTTTTGGGCCCCCTAAATTGCCCACACCATCTCTGTGTTAGGTGTTAACAAGAAAAAAAGGCCACTGAAAAGATAATTTGGATTCCCTCTTCTGGTGTGAATGCCCAGGGCCAAATCAATAATTTTAAGGGTTTTCATGAAATAAGTGTTGATGAGCAAAAAAGGTCGCCGTGTCAATTTGGATGCCCGGGGCCACCACTCCACCCCACCCCTCTGGCCCTGGTTCAATAACTGGGTGATCAGGGATTTTTTCTCAGTTCTCAGGCAGTCACATGTCTGCTGGCACCAAGTAGAAATGAAAAAGGTCTGTGTAATATATCAAGTTTTGCTGTTTTGATATGTTAGTCACTATAGACAGTAAAGCCATAATGACTGTCTACAAAGAATGGCTGCCATAATAAATACCTGACAAAGCAGTCTCACACAATTATCAAAACACGTATAGCAACCGGTTGGTCACAGGAACACAGGACAGGACAGAAAGGGATTGAGGATGAAAAAAGCGCTGAAGACAAAGCTTGTTCATAGAAATCCAGCTTTCATAAGCGCTAAAGAAATTCATGTGAAAAATACTTTAAAATTATACACCAATCCCACAATACACAGACCATGGGAGAATGGAGTCAAAGATTAAGCTGAAGAAAAGTTGAAACCTAGTTGACTATCCACTTTAGATAAAAAGATACAGGTGAGTACCAGTATATAGAAACTCGTGAACACTGAGAAATACAAGTGGCAATGCCATATGAAAGACTTTGTCGTTGGCAGAGATAACAAGACTACCTGTATTTCTTTCTATTTACTGTTGCTCCTTAGAAGTCTTTTGCTTAGAAACACTAGTTGAACTAGTTGTGCTCTTGTCATTTTGCAAAACAAGTGGATCTTCATTTCAGCTCCTGGTTGACATTATTCAGCTAATAATGTATTAATTTCAACTGCACCGGTAATCATCTCTGCAGTGGCAAAAGCAATGTCACCACACTGCACAGGAAGGTTTGTGCATGGATGAATTCACAGATCATGAAAATTTAAGCTCCTCAGAATATTTTGCGTCTGTCATTTTCTCACTAAAGATGCAGCTTCTTCTGTCATTTACACTCAAAATTTCTACTTGACTTGACTTATCTAAGTCCATATGAAACTATTTCAGTCAGTTACAAACTGTAGAAGGCAATTATTTCAACACTGTCATCATTCATCTTACTACACTGCCGGTTGTTTGTTTTTTTGCAATTTAAATCCAGGATCAATGAATGCAGCAACAATTTTTAAAATCTGAACCATAATGAGATACAAATGTCTAACCAGTACTCTCTAACCTACATAAGGTAAGTTCAGTTAACAGCCTTTAAAACTTGATAGGATGTAGGTTATAAGGAGTACAGGCTGCTTGACCTTCCATGAAGGTCACCCATTCATGTACTAAATCAAAGTCAAATCGATAACCTCAGTGGCATGTATTGAAGCACAATGGGCCCAATACCTATACTACCGTAAGTGGGCAAAATTGTAACTTAACTGATGGCATCTTTTCACTTCATAACATACTAAAAACTACTGCAGTGATGAATTTTACCACCTCAACATGCAAACTCACAAAAAATTATGCAAAACACTATCTGTCAAAATGTGTCCAGTGTCCACCTGGATTGATGGTTATGCTTTCCTCCTTTCTCTACTGGTAACAGCACCATATAATTATATGTTGGGTTATTCCCAATTTCCCACAAATTCCTGATGATAGGTCATGCTGCTATTTAAGAAATCATCCAACAAAACTCATTATCAGTATTTCATTAATTCAACAAACCATTGTCATCTTCCACTTGAAATAACAGCATGGTCAATCAAAAATCCAAAATTGCAAATTCTCTAGAATTTATGGAAACAAAACAAATCAAACTAATGTTATCTAATCTCCAAATATTAACCCCATAACTGGGTATCCCGGATATATCCGTCCATTTTAATTGAAACTTATAGTTAAATCCATGGTTAAGTTCTTAAAGATATATAAGTTCAAATCAACTCACATAGCAAAAAACTATTTGCAAACAATATAGTGTTAATCCATGGCACTATGTTCTCTACAGATATATAACTTAATCACATTAACATCAACACCAATAACATTCACACAAAACATAGTGTTCACTATGCTGCAATTTGAACATACAGTACACAGAACACAACTGAATAAATCTGCTATCTGCAGAATGTCTGTGCAACAGTACACCTGGACATAGTCTCATCTACTCTTAATACAAACAACTCCAGAGAATAAAACAGGTGTGTTAATGCCCTGCTACTGTTGACAGGTTAATCAGCTGATGGTAAACCAAACATATTCCACACTTTTCTGATTTACAGTTAATCAATAACATTTATTTACCTTTCTCACTTAATTCAAATATATCCTAAATTTAAAGTGGGAGCAAAACAGCAGGCGTGGCACATCTCAGGAAAACTTCAGCAAATTGCAGTCTAACTGACATCAGTTCTGATATCAATAAAGATACATGATATCAGGCATTTGCTCCAATGAGCTTTACAGTCATCCAAGATATAAATCGATTTAAGAACAATTCTAATTGTTAACCAAATATTAGGATTGCACTATATCCTCACTGCAATCAAATCTACCAGGTAAGCCTTCACTGTGATAAACTGTCACAACCCTTACACAAACAGAACGTACACAGCTACAAACACATACCGGTAATCACCAGTTAATGATTTTGTCATATTGATCACAGCCTCACAAATCCAATAGCACAACATATCGTCACGTCAATAACCAATTAAGAATAGAAAAACATACAAAGTGCTTTTCAGTACCAGCAAGTAATATAATAGAAATGTGAAAAAAAGAATGAAATAAAATATTTTGGCACAGCGGATCAGTGGGCAGTTGATAATAATTTAAAGTTTTGAGGTCAATCACTCACGAGAGACATACCAGCAATATGGTCCGCACACGTCTCAGAGCTGGGGCCCATCAAGTCCAAAGAGCCCTGCTGAAATTTTTCACAATTTCTGGCAGTGAAATTATAAAATTATCTAAAAGATAGCTACTGGTTATGGACCCTACACTAGTGTCTGAAATACAGTAGTGTGCTCAAAAATAATAGGTTGTCAGAGGACTTCAGGCCAAAATTTTGACTAGGGGAGTCATCCTCTTCCAGTGGAGGAAGGTTAAACCTCAGACGTCATACCATGGTACATCAAATACTGAAAAAAATGATAAAAATATAATAAATATATTTATTATATATTTAATAATAATATATTATTAAATATATAATAATAATAAAATAATAATATAATCAATAAAATAAATAAAAATAAAAAGCCAACAGCCAAGCAAATACATGGTTATATTTACGATGTAGCTATTAAATCCTGCTTTTTAAATCCACTTGACAAAACCATGAAAATCAATGCATCGTTCATTTGGCCGTATAAATTATCATGTGACAGAATGGCCTGAAACCCTACAAGTAGATAGATGGTCTAGAAAAGTAAGATTTCTTCCCATCAATTATGGACAACTACAGTTGGATCAACTAGCCAATAATTCCTGCCTTTTTATGTCCAGGCAACAAATCATCATCATCAATGCATTGTTAATATGGCT
Source organism: Metaphire vulgaris (assembly GCA_018105865.1). Classification (NCBI taxonomy): domain Eukaryota; kingdom Metazoa; phylum Annelida; class Clitellata; order Crassiclitellata; family Megascolecidae; genus Metaphire; species Metaphire vulgaris. The sequence goes on along the minus strand of CM030848.1, from coordinate 9,675,400 downwards.
TTGTAAGACATCCCACGGCAAGATTCAGCATCGGACTGTCCGGACACCATCTCCAAAGGATTTTGTAGCACTATTGCTTAGGAACAAATTTATGGAGCCTAAAAGAGATTGAAGGCCAAAAGTGGCACTAAACACATGAGTTCAATGTTATGCTACAGCTCACATTAAAATGTAAAACATTTACGTAATTAAATTCTGACATTTTCTACAGCATAAATATAACCACATATCTGCATGGCTGCTGGTTTTAATTATTTTTCAGTATTTGATTTACTATTGGTATGACATCTGAGGTTTAACCTTCCTCTGCTGGAAGAGGATGACTCCCCTAGTCAAAATTGAAATTTATCAGTAACACTCTTCATAATCAAAATAACATGGTATTTCCATACCAAAATAATACTTTTAGATTAAACTGATCCATCTGCAATTTAATGCAAAGATCTTTTATCCATTGCAATGTAAAAGTCCAGTGCAGTACCGGTATCTGTTTCATCAGCGCCCTGCAGAGGCATAATGAGCTTTAGGGTAGCTTAACCCCTTAACTGGGGATCCCAGATATATCTGTCCATTTTACACTGAGTTACAGTTAAATACACGGTTAAGGGGTTAATCCACAAATGAAGATGATACATTTTTTTCACAGAATGCAACAAGACAGCCACAGGTAATAAACAAACCCTCATTTTCTTTGAGAAAAATGCTTTAAAATACACAGACATATATTCTTGGCAGCAGGCATTCTGAACAACAGTCAATGCTGCTGTACTTATTTTAAACTATGAGACTTCTTCTTAGCAGCATGTATGACAATTAAATTTTTCTGAAATGCAATACAGACACAATTCTTCGATTTCCTAAAAATCCTAATAAATTCCTTGATTTCCTAAAATGCCTAATATACCGGTAAATGTTTTCCTTATCAAGTCAAGAAACTCTAACCTACCTTATATGCATCTACTCTTCCACACACAAGTGAGCTTAGATGACACTGGTATGGGCTGTCCATTAATTATGTCAACAATTTTTGTGCAATTTTTGACCCCTCCCCCTTGTCAACAACTGTCAACTTTCACTTAACCCCCCATAATTACATCAAAAACTTTTGACCCCCCCCAAGATCAATGACAGGTCCCAATAACAAGGTTATTATTTTTTATGGTGATGACCATTTTTTCCCTGTTTTGCTCATCGAGTGTCAAAATGTGGTGGTGGTGACCTTTTTGCCGTGCTTTTTTTCCATTGTAGTAAGTAGTATTCCATGAAATTTCCTATTTTTTGATTATTTGTAAAAAGTGAAATTGTTGACATCAACTTCTCTTGACCCACCCCCTCCCCCTGTCAACAACTGTCAAACTTTTTCAAACCCCTCCCCCCCTAAATTATTGACATAATTAATGGACAGCCCCTATATGGGTACTTTTTATTTCCTCACTAAATTGTTTCAGTGTCTTTACCTATGCTGGAAGTTTCCTAATAAGATGCACTTGTACCAACTATCCAAATCTATAATTTGCATGCAGAATTCTTCATTATGAATATCTTAGCTCATATTCAGTTGAGGGCAAACATTGTGTCTCTGCTAAGTTTGTGCTGCATGCCCAATGAATAATGATAAATCTTACTAAGCTAACCATGACTAATTAAATCTTACATAGCTCTAATTAATTAATCGCAGATCATACAAAAAAAAAAAAGTATTCAGCTCTCCACCATGAAATATTGTGGCAACAGTGCTAAAAAAGCAAAGCACAATCCATCACTAATTATATCAAAATAAAGTGGTGTGTGAATGCAGGGAATAAGTGCTCTGACAACAGCATTTCTGCACTGTATATATTCCAGCATACCTTCATTTCCTTTATTCCTATCCTTCACTTGAAGCTCACTCTTCATCATTCTTTCTTCCAATCCTTCTTTTCTCTGACTTACTGGTAGACCTTCATTTCCTTTATTCCTATCCTTCACTTGAAGCTCACTCTTCATCATTCTTTCTTCCAATCCTTCTTTTCTCTGACTTACTGGTAGACAGAGTTCAACAGATGAATTATCTGTGAAAATTCTGAATTCCTGCATTACTGCCTGTGAGTTTAAGAGATTTTCTAGTCATTCTTGTAATCAATAATTGTAAGTTTCATCATGAATTTTTCATAAATGTTCAAATCAAAAAAGGTCCTTGTGACAAAGGCTTTGAATATAGGAACCCTCATGATATCAATATTTACCATATGTACTTTATCATAATCTACCACAGAAGCAAATTCCTGCAATGCAAAACAAAGGTAGACACAATCTATCCCATCTCAATATAAACTGAAGGAAGCATGTGCTTGATTCTACTCAATGGTTCCACAGTTACATTAGTTTGGTCTATCAGTGGTCTGAAAATGGAACGAGCCTTCATAATTGACAAGTTTGGATACACTGAACATGTAGCTGAACATGTAGTTAACAATCATGACTTCAAGTACATATAAATTAATCATCAGTTTCACTATCTATAGTTTAAATCTCTTGACAAAATAAACTCACACATAAACGAATCTGACATTGTTGCAATCAATATATTGAATATGCTAATTAACTGAAGAACTATCTCAAGGAAACAAAATAACAGAAATACGGGGAAGGCAGACAGGAGAAACATTGGCTGGAGGTAGGGTTGCCAGATCTCCCGTATTTTACGGGAGCTCCCGTATTTCAGCCCAGTCTCCCACCTAATAATACTAATATTAATATTATTATAACTTATTTCTAATATTGAATCACTACATGCAGATGATAAAGTGCATTGAACAGTGTTGTTTATTGCTTTTTCCTAGTCTATACTCTATAGTACTGTAGTGTAGTATAGCTCTAGCCATAATAATTCACAATGAACTGGACCGTGGAGTGGGCGCATTGATCGTGGAAACAATCTTCCGTATTTCCACTTTGGATATCTGGCAACCCAAGCTGGAGGACGTTGAAGATGGTATGGTCAGTTGTACGGTAGGTCTAAATGGTCACAAATTCTCATCTTTAAGCAACACAGTCGACCGATAGCTAGGCGACGACTGAACCTACGTCCGATGCTGTCTCCGTTGAACAGTCCGACCTCGACTTCTGACGGATCCAGGAAAAAGCAGTTAAAAGTCAGCATCAGCAGCACCGACGCCACTGTCAACACACAGCGCCCCGTCGTCAGTCGCCGACGAAAGCGATAGTGAGCCATTGCGCCGACCGACGACCCTCCGCTGCTGCCTCTGCCTGCCGCTGCCGCCGCTCTTCAGTCGCTGTTTCGACGGATTTTCGCCATAATTTCGTAAATCCTGCTGCGACGAGAAACGCCGACCGAAACCAACGGCCAACTAACTGACCATGACAAACGACAACAGCCGCGGCCGACTTCGTTGTGGGCGATAGGAGCGATCTAGGCCCACCTACCACTACACTGTAGACTCCGGTCGACTCCGGTCGCCGGCTGTCGACCAATCGATCATTGACTCAGAAGTCTCCGGCCAACTGTTCCGAGTAACTATTTATAGGCCTACGTCGGCTTTATGTGCATTATTTTTATGATTATATCTAAATGACTGTACGCAACTAACGAAACTCCTAAGGGGCTGTCCATTAATTACGTCAACAATTTAGGGGAAGGGGTTTGAAAAAGTTTGACAGTTGTTGACAGAGGGAGGGGGTCAAGAGAAGTTGATGTCAACAATTTCACTTTTTACAAATAATCAAAAATAGGAAATTTCATGGAATATACTATTTATTACAATGGAAAAATGGCAAAAAAGGTCATCACCACCACATTTTGACATTCGATGAGCAAAAAAGGGAAAAATGGTCATCACCACAGAAATAATAACCTTAATTTGTTATTGGGACGTACTGTCATATTGATCTTGATATCTTGATTATGGGGGTAAATGAAAGTTGACAGTTGTTGACAAGGGGGAGGGGTCAAAAATTGCCAAAAAATTGTTGACATAATTAATGGACAGCCCCTAATTTAACAAACAAAACTACGCTTGCATTCTTTTATGGCCCCGAGGAACCAGTATTTGGTAGGCCTACAATTAAAGTGATATATACAGTAATAGTTGGAAACTAAAAATTAATTATGTGCTTTTTATAGCAGGGGCGCCCATCCCCCTGGCTGCTGGAAGCAGCTCCCCTTCCCTGTGCTACTCTAACGTGATACCAAAACCAAGGGGGTAATTTCACCCTCCCCTAGCTTTTTTAGGAAGCATTTGCTTCCTTTCCCCCATCTGTGGGCGCCTCTGTTTTATAGCACCAATGCTGCACCATGCTAATACTCTAAACTTCTAAAGCTATATACCAATCGATGGTAGAGAGAGAGAGAAGATGAGAAAGAAAGAAACTAGAGATGAGAAAGAAACAGGTTCGTCTTATGCCTACATGTGTGGGGCCCCGATCACCTGGCGGCAGTATTTATTCTAGGCCTGTTTGGGGGGGGGAATCCCCCAAGTTTGAAAATCCCCCCAAATAATTTCTATATGTTGCGTCAAGGTTTTTGGGCAGACAAACCATATCCCCCCAAACATGAAAAACTCCCCCCATGTCAAGGTGGCTAGAATAAACACTGCCTGGCGGCCTGTCAAATGTTGACAAGCAAAAAAGGTCATTTCCAAAACGTTTTTGAATGCTGACAATGGGAAAAGGTCAGCTCCAAACGTTTTTGGGTGTTGACATTAAGTAAAAAAAAAGTTTGCGCGCGGCGCGGGTCTCCTAAGATGCGCGGGGCCTCGGGCACGACATGTGCCCGATTTTGAACACGTAAAGACGGGCCTGGAAAGAAAAGCGTTACAAAGGTGCCACAATCTCAGCTGGTAGGCCCTACGCTGGACCCCATGCCTAGAACGCCCTTCCACCAGCGCTACGGAACATAAAGTCGCCCGTCGCTTTTCGTAAACAGTTGAAGACACATAGGCCTAATATTATTGTGCTTATAATAACGGGCCCGCGATGGCCTATGGGTTGTACCTTTACCTACCAATAATTGACATTAATTGTAATGCGCTAGCTAACATTAATTTATTAGGCGCAATATAAATATCTAATTAAATTAAATTACAAACATCTGGTTTTCAGTTCTCACACGAAACGACCTCAGGTATTTTAATTTTAAATTCTGACATGCTTTGCTGTCACGAAGAATTTCCATTAGCGATTACAAATATCACTTAAAAGTCAATCAAATCTGTTATCTGTTGCAGACTCCCTGGTAGGCGAACATGCATACCGGCTGACAGTAGAAACAAAGGCGACTTCCTGGTAGAGAGTAGAGACCCAGGCAGGTATACCGTATTTTTGGACAGAAACTTGTCGATTTTAAAAAATTATCTGCAGGGCCATGTCTAACTAAGCCCTACAACATAATCAGTGGTTATCAACCCATGGTCCGCGGACCACAAGTGGAGAGTCTAGTGGTCCGCGGCGGTCTGAAAAAACGTAAATAAAAATTAGACATAGGCCTATATATATTTTCCATGTGCAAAATCTGAAAAGTAAAGTAAAATAAAATCTCGTGGATTTCTATAGCGCCCCGGGAGGCAGCACAACAGTAGCTGCTTATTCTCATGCGCTCAGTGAAAAGTGCGACGAGCAAAACAAGGTCACCACTCAACAGCATACAAAGGCACATTTTGTATGTGCGTATTTTGTGCAGTTTAAACGTAAAAAGTCTGACAAGCAAAAAATAAGGTTATCTCGAAAATCGGTGGACGGTGGGCCTATTTTCATGGTGGGCCTGGGGCTGCAGCCCCCTCAGCCCCCGCCTTAATTTGGCCCTGAATATTTTGCACCTTGGACTCCTTGGAGGAATGCTTTGCACTCCCTGTCTGCACTCTTCGCTACAGAGCCATGACATACTATTTTCTACGCTCAAACGACTAAAGATGGCGGAGGGTTTGCAGAAACGCGTCCAAAACGAGTTAGAAAAATTAAAATCGATCCAAAAAGGTTTAGTAAAGTGACGAAATGTATATTTTGATCTGTTTATATTATCTAAGTAGCATTATTTATTTTATTCATCAGTTTGTTTTCTCTTTCTTATTGTTATGATTTTTGAATGGAATATAAAGTGTTGAGGAGGGGAAGGAATGCTTGGCAACGGAGCATTTTATCTTAGACATTTCGCTGCGGGACATTTTGTTGCACGTCATTCACCCCCAAATTTCGATTCATTCTTTGAAACCACTATCTCAGAAGTGTTTGCATGTTCGTTAAAGCATTGCTTTTCTACACGGCCGGGAAGTTTATTAACATTTCACACTTGCGAGTCTCAGTATTTGTCATCATCAGGTTCTCTGTCGTGCGACAGTTTCAGGGCTTCACTGTTTCGGGCTTCACTGTTCCATTCCTCTCTCTGTACCTTGCCTTTTTGAACTCTGTGTGGAGTTTGCTTGGCTGTGTGTCTGTCTTCATCATCCAGTCCAATTCAGTCTAATTATAGCTTCCATCATGGTGTTTCTTTTGTTTTTTTCCGGTACACTTCCCTCAATTACTGTTCTAAACAATGATTCTCCTCTCAGCACATGTCCGATCCAGCACCTTTGTTTTCTTCTGATGGTGCTGATCAGTCATCACTGTTCTCCCACTATCTGTAGTGTTTCCTTGTTTGTTTTCCGTCAGTTCCGCAGATGGTTTTAAACTAGAATTTGCCAGCACATACAGCTTGATGGAAATGGAATACTGTTCTATTATTTGCCATTAATAGGGAGAACAGTTGCTATGTAACCATTTGATTCATCAGCAATTTTATATGTACAGCCTTTTAGGCTGCTGGTAAAGCAAAACAAAATGTAGAGAAACGAATTGACTACATAAGCATATATATACAGCTTTTTAAGCTGCTGGTTCAGTGTGTTAGATGAGTCAGCCATTTCTGACTTTCCAGTAAGTTAAAACCAGTGATGTTAACATGGACCAACCCCATCCCAAGGACAAGGATAAGGACAAGGACCGACCCCCAAGGATGAGGATAATGACAAGGACCGACCCTCCAAGGACAAGGACTTACCCCCCTTCAAGCACAAGGACCACAAGGACTGACCTATAAGGACAAGAATCAAGGACAAGGACTGACCTCTGTCAAACCAAAAAAGTCAGAAACGAAAAAACCAAAGACAATTTCAATTTGAATCACAAAATTAGAAAAGCAAAAAAAGACTTGTAGAGCATAATCTAGTCAACAGCAATGTTGCATTTCAAATTAACAAGTGTTTCTAGCAGCTGATCAGTCATGCGCGCATGATGAGGTCTAATTATGAGATCACTTTGCGAAAACACTAAAAAACACTCGTTCAACTGGAGCCGACGTTGCAGGGCAACAAAGAATTCTGGTAAAGAATCAACTCCTCTACCAGTATTATAAAGGAAACTCCTCAACTGGTATTATAAAGGAAACAATGACTACACATCTAGAGTTACTCAAAGCAAGTATGTAAATATAAATCCATATACTACTCTTACCTTGAAACATAATTATCAGAACAATTGAAAATGGTATACAAGTAATTTGGTCCTTATAAAGATTTTTCAAGGACTAAGTTACAGGAACCAGGACAAGGACCCATCTGCAAGGACAAGGATAAAGACGAGGACCGAGCCCCTAAGGACGAGGATAAGGACGAGGACCGAGCCCAAGTACGAGGATAATGACGGGGCTGACTCCCAAAGGATGAGGACAAGGACTTCAAATTTTCAAAACTTCAAATCAGAGTTCTTAAGGACGAGGACAAGGATTAACATCACTGGTTAAAACCCTGTGGAATGTAGAATCCAGCTAACTGGGTGGCTGAAAACAGGATTATTTGTATTTATCCTAAAATTGCATCAACATGTGAGAATTTTGCCATGGAAGGATTGCTAACCTGGTTCTACAGTATGGACTTTTTGTGTTGTTCAGGACACTTCACCTGTGACAGTGGTGTGAACGGTTAACTGACCAGATGTCAGATGATCCCAAGCTGATACTTAACAAGTTTCAGGCAGCATTTGAACTGTAGCTTACTTACCCACTAGTGCAGCAGTTCTCAACCTGTGGGTTTCGACCCCGATGGGGGTCGAATGATTTGCCAGGGGTCACTTGAGACCTTCTGAAATATGGGGTTGTCTCTTTTCTTATGCGTAAAACTTGTTATTGTACAAAATTTCCCCATTGGTGGTTAGTTTTAAACAAATATATAATTGTCATTCGAAGACAGACATTGCAGACTATGGAATCAGAATAATTTCAAACATTTTATAATTACTTTTAACAGTTTACAGTAGGCCTACATTATGAACGAAAATAATTTAACGGTTGGGGGTCTCCACATCATGGGGAATTGAATTAAAGGGGTCGCAGCACTATAAAGGTCGAGAACCGCTGCACTAGTGTGACAAATAGCCTTATGAAGAGTTTACAGGGATCACTAGTGATGTGAACACAGTGATGTGGACACACGATAAATATAATGAATAGAAACAGTTAGTGGATGGCAGTAAAAAGCTTATAGGTTTTGTGGAAGACTGATGAGTTTATGCTGTTATATTGTAATATATTAGTGTCTCAGTAATATTTTGAATGGTTAATCTTTTGGAAGATTTCCAGAAAAGTGTGTCTGGACGGCAACAGTTGGATTCTCAGCTTAAAGAAAACATTCTGGTTCTTGAGGTAGGAATCCTATTTGAGAAACTGAAAATATCAGTTACAAACATATATATACTGTAGATGCTTCTTAAATACATAGGTACTTGTCTCTGTTTTGTATTGTCTTGTGCTGTGTCAAAAGAACCTTCAGGTATGGCTAGGATTTTTTGTATGGTTAATCTGCTTGTATGATATGTCCTGTGTGTTGCTGCTTGTATGCATCAGCCAAATATGACAGTTGCTATAAATGTCCTATTTTTTGACTTTTTTGCCTGACTTTTTTGCCTGATGATGTTTCACTCATTGCACTGCAATGCATGGATGTGAAATTTCCTTTATACCAGGAATTCTGTGTATTGTTTAAACTGCTTATAATGCATTTAATTTCTATATTGAATTTCATTTTATGGATTTCAGGAATTAAAGCGACTAGAATCGGATTCTGCAGTTTACAAACTGATTGGCCAGGTTCTGGTGAAGCAAGACCTTGAAGAGTCAAAGCAAAATGTAGAGAAACGAATTGACTACATAAGCACAGAAATGTAAGCAGAATTTGCCTGTATTGACATAAACTATTTTTATTTGTACTTTAAAGTACTTATTAGATGTGCCGTTATATTCTGTCGTTGACAGGCTTTAACATAATTTTCTTTAAAAATTGAGCTACTCATGAAATAGTCTTGAATGTTTTTATTCATAGCTGCACTTCTATGTAATATGTGTCTTAATTTTGATAGTCTGCAGTTTTTGATAAACTGCTTTCTGGTTGCATTTCTTATGCTTAAATTTGTCAGAATTTGTCTATCTAAGAAATACACACAATGCTAGTCAATTAATTTATCAGACAGTGACATTTGTACTGATTTGAATTGATGTTGCATGCATTTTTTGCATTCTAATGTTATTTGAAGATATTTTTACCTGTACACGCATAAGCATAATTTATTTTTGTGGCTTAAAAGTAAAGGCATAGATTAAGATCATTTTAATTAAACTACCGGCATTTTCACTGAACAATATGCAGTGGATCACAAATAAATAGCATTGTCCTTTTTAGCAGGGCATGTTTTAAGAACAATTTATCACTGCACAAAACTAAACTCAGAAAATGAGTGGACAAGATTGTGGCCCTAAATTAATTTGTCTGACGACCTTTTTTATTCGTCATCCATTTTTTCCCATTTTCGATCCGACGTCCTTTTTTTACTCGTCACACAGCTTTTTCTTAATTGACAATTTGACATTCGAAATCCAAGCAAAAAGCCAACTGAAAAGGTCATCCGCAAAATTTATCACTGCACATTGCACAAGGCACAGGGAAATTGCATTTTATCACTGCACATTTTCATTTTATCACTGCACATTTTGTGTATCACTGCACGTTAAAACAGGCCCTGCTTTTTAGAGTATTAATTCCGTGAATTTATGCATTTCATTTTAGTAAACGGCATGAAGGAACACTGAAGGATCTAGAAAAGAAGCAAGACACTCATCGTGAGAATATGGACAAACTTCAAGCTCAATTTCAGCAACAAATAGTAAAAGCCGCTGCAAAAGCATGATGTCAACACTTGCAAACAGACTCATTTGCAAGACAGTTCATGCATACACATGTAGTTGTTTATACTTAATTGTTGCATAGTTGTACAAATTCTGTATTTGATGGTTTTTGCAGCATATCTTGTAATTGTTAACCATTTCTGTATTTATGTTATGTTTGTATGGTGTTGGCACCAGCAGAGATATTAACCCTTTAACGGGCAGCGACGTTTATAAACGTCGGCAGGAAGTGGTAACGAAACAAATAAACGTTGCGCCACTTCAAAGGCTATTCACTCTAGGCAGCGCCGTCTATAAACGTTCTTCAATGGAATATTGCTTTAGTTATTATCCATTCGCAAGATGGCAGCTCTCTTTTAGCTAGTGTGGCCTCTAATTTAAAAGAATATATTTTAAGTGACCGAGGGTCGGATTTTGACCAGCATTCCTTGAAATCCAGACTGGAGCTTGGTGTAAAACCTAATAAATCCACCAAATTGGGTCCGATCTTCAAAATTTTTGAAGCTATCTGTTCCCAAAGACACCCACCTCCAACTTTGCCGCTGAACCTAGAGGGGCCATCACTGAAAAATTTTTGCTTTGCCCCCAGAACAAATTTTTTGGGAGGGGGTCCAATTTTGTGCTGTAAGTGGGCCAAACCCCCCAAATTTTTTTGGCACGGATGGATGGAAAGTGCAAAGAAAATGCTAAACAACGTGCAAACCGTGTTTGTAGCTTCTATATAACCAGAATTATGGCAAGTTTAAATCGTACATGTTCACAGTTCATATGAACGCTTTTCCCAAAAATTAATTACCCCGATTGGTAACGTCTTGTAAAATTTAATTACCCCGGCTAAGGGTTAAGCAATCAGCCGAGTGCACAATGAAGGCAAATTGAAAGCAAATTGCTCTAGTTGAAATAGCAGTGTCTCAGAATTTTAATTACAATAATTTTACTCAGATAGTGTATTAATTTAAAATTTTATTTTACTATCAAACTTGAGTCTGTAAGCCTCTCATCCAAACAGCAAACCATGTTCTTATTTTGCCTCTGTTATTACAAGTATCCAGAACTGTTTTTCTATCAAAGCTAAAGACATTTATGTTTGACTGAATCTGCAGCGGCGCTTTGGTGTCACAAAGCGCCACAGAAAATTTAACTTATGTATGTATGTATGTACAAAAACTGTACATGTTTTAGACTTTTATTTGCTTTGGATGATTATATGAAATTTTTTTAAAATGACATTTTGTACAGGCTTGTGTTTATTTATCTGTTACACTACACTGAAAGATGGGTTAGCATAAAGGTTTGAATGATATCGCTTGCCAGCATCCGGTGGCAGTTTCACCCCCTCCACCGGGGTTCCGGATAACCTTTTTCTTTGATTGTCAACCTATTTTCCAGTGAGTTTTTTTAAAGTGAAAAATACTGCAAATTACCTTCTTTTTCTTGCTTGTCAGCCCTTTTTTGGCAAGGTTTCTTAACATTTAGTGAGATAAACACTACTAACAATGACTTTTTTTCTTGTTTTTCTTCTTCTGCATCCCCTCCCCCCACCAACTTCCAATAATTTTTTTCACCCCAAAGAATTCCTGGAACCGCCACTGCCAGCATCATTAATATTATTTGGATAGTGCTAACATTAGATGGTAAAGTAAGTCATAAAATATTGCTCAGATAGGATGAGTGAACTATTAGCAGAACTTTTAACACCTTAAGTCTTTAACCAAATTTACTGTACCTGCAGCAGTCAACCTACTGTACTCTACTCTAAATATCTATAGTAGTACAGTATTAGACCTATGACTATATTATTCAGTTCTTGAGCTATCGTCCAAGCCGACTTGAGTTGATGCTTCATTACATTAGTGAACTTCTATAGCACCATTTTAATAATGCACGTAGCATCAGTTGATGGTTGCACCTTGATTTGAATCGTAATAGCCTTTGTCAAATCCAATAAGTCAGTCCAATTTCTGGTTATGACAGGCAGGCAATAGAAAACAGCCTACGTTTTACATTCTTCACTAGGAGGAAATATTTTTATTATAAACTAGCTTCCTCATGCCGTTCGTGCCTCGATATTCTGCGTCGCCATACTGTACAGTGATTTTAGTAAATTTGTCTCCTAGATATAAAAGCGAAAAATCAAGGCTAATCAATACAATAACAGTTTATTATTTCCAAATCAGTGCATAATAATTTTAACAAATTTAAAATCCCCCAATGGGAGGGGCTAAAAGTATCAAATTAAAAAGTTTGAATCACTTGGGATCGTCCTCTCCAGGTTGCGGAAGCTAAGCCCCTTAACCTTCAAATTGAGCACTATGTTTAACTTTCGGTAAAGTTTCTACGAGGCCTAGGTCGTCAGTTCCTTGTTTACGAACGCCAACAAATATGGCTGAGGCCTACAGGATGTAGCCTACTGGCCTAATACATCTATCAACTTGACAATCAACGATTGCTCATTACAATATTGCAGGCAGTGGCTATTCTAGCCACCTAGACATTGGGGGGAGTTAAAATTTTTTTGGAGGGAACTGACATTGGGGTCAAAATTGGGGGGATTCAAACTGGGGAATTCCCCCATAGAAGGCCTAGAATAAACACTGATTGCAGTTCTGCAGATGGCAACTTAGGCCAGGGAGTGGCATCATGGCATGGCAATGCAGGTCTTGCTATTGACACATTAATAGCCTACTCACCCCACTGTATTACAATTTACAAAGTCGTTGCCATAGGCTCAAAATCTGTGATATTTTAAAAACTAATTTAACGAGAATTTAACGTAACATGACTTCAGGCGTGTCAGAATAAAATATTTTAAAGCGTTTGTTGTCGGATATTTTGTATACGAAATTCTTTTAATCAGCGGCCGATTAAAAAAGTGGTGCTGAATATAAGTGGGTCTAAAAAACATTATGAAGAATTCGGCATTAGAGACATTGGTTTTCAAAGAATGGTACGAGCTGCACTAATATATATTCTGTGCATTATTTGCATCCATGCAGTAGGCCGTAGTAATTCGAAAGTGAGCAATAATATAGCAACGAAGGCGCCTTGTTGAACCATTTCCTGTGGGTAGTTCGACTGTTTGAGTTATAATGGAAAATCTCTTGGCTGGTCATACGAAACGGGTATTCATTAACCCTCTACCCCATAGCCATATATATTCGGCTGAAGTTGGGCGAACCGCTTCAGCACGTGCTCACGATACAGGCCTTCAGCGACAGTCATATATTGATCGTCCTCTACCTCCACGGTACAGGGTTCGCAATCGCCGACTGTATATGCGCTCTGCAAATGGCCGCCCAGCCCACTTACGGCCTCTACCGAGCGAGCACAGCCACAACTCGTCGGCAGCTGCCGCAACTATCGACTGTGTGCTGCGCTCCGACAACGACGCGATCGAACCGCCTAAGCCACGGATTCTTTAAGCCCAGCACCAGGCAGGCTCGACCCGAGTCGGCCACGCCGCCTTCTAGCGCGGACCGCCTTGGTTTACGTTTGGCTGCGATATCTGCGCGGCTGGCTCTACTCGCCTCAGCACTTTACCGTGGCCCCCATCCCGCTCGCCGATGCATTGTAGTGCAAGCCACAAAACGATTACAGGAGGGAAGGCGCTTTATAACGGGAAGAGCCTCATGTATTCTAATTATTCGCGATATTCGGGCTGTTTTTATTTGGTTCCTCCATACTACAATTTTGGAACGCGGGAACTGACACCGATTAGCGCCAGTGGTACGGGGTAAAACTTAACTAGTATAACTTAAATCAAATCCAGTGCTCCATTTTACATTCTGTCATCGTTTGGCATTAACCACGTATTTATTTATGCAATAAGGTCGAAAGGGGTTTGCACATTTGAAAAAATTGAAAATGATGCAAACATTATCTCCTAGAATTTGCCTTCAACCTTAGCACAAGTCACGCCAAAAAGTGTATAGAATGCTCAGCATTCAAGCCAGAATTGAAAAGCTATTACAGCTCGACCGCATCACGACGTCCAATTTGTGTGTTGTCGCACCCTGAACTATGACTGATAATATAGTTCGCGAAACTCTCCTAAAAACTCCAAAACTGACCAACAAAAGTGGACAAGAATCATTCCTCATGACACAACCATCGCAGCTGTTTGGCAGGCGGCAGAAACAACCTGCGTCTGCACAGGTTCGTATGGAAAATAAAGAAAACGGTGACGCGCACGGATCGGCGACCGAGTGAATCGGTCGGTGTCGGTGTCGGCGGAACGAACGTCTGACAACGAATATATTGACGATAAACGGATACGGCGACGACGACGACGGTAGCGGCGAATAGAACGCGATAAGTTTGTTTTCCGTAAAACACGTGAAGAAAAGTTTCACCGATGACCTACCGGCGGCCTCGGGTTCCGTCGGAGGCGCCCGGCGTCTGATCCGTCGACGGAGGCGGCGGCGGCCGCTGCTGGGTGTCGACACCCGTTCTCGGTGTCGAGGACGGACGACGTTCGACGATCGGCGAAGACGTTTCGGCATACTTTTTACCGTCGGATTTGTATTGTGCGAGCGGACGAAATGGCGATCCTCGGCATGCGCTGATCCAGACTTTCGATCGGGAACATTTGCGCTGCGTATAGCGTAGACGGTTGTTGTTGTGTTGGGGATGTTTCATTAAAGATGGTGGAGGCCAGTCGAGTCTTCCTCTTCTGCTTCATCTTCGATTGATCGAATTCGGAGGGATTTAATTTCACAAATTATTTGCGGATAATTCGTGAGTAAAAGATGACCGACAACGCCCAGACGTCGTCGCATATGTACGCCGGATTTGGCCACGGCGGAGTGACCCCCAACTACAACGGGATCGCCGACCAGGGCCGGCCGTGCAACGAGTTCTCGCAGTACGGCGCGCCGTTTTCGCAGTACGGCCAGGGAAATACGCGAACCGGGTACGGCGTCGGTGGACCGTCGTTGCAGAGAGAGGGCATGGTCTCTAATCGACACGAGATGAACTGGGGTTCCATGAATAGTTTCCAGTCCGGTTGTCCGCCGGGACAGCACCAGCAAAGGTATCTGCCGTCTAGTGGCATGCCACCAGGATTGCCACAGTCACAGTTGCCTGGTTCGGCACCAACGCTTAACCAGCTCCTGATGAGCCCTAGCAATGATCAAAGATTCAGTGGGATGTGTAATGACTACAGTAGCAGTAATCAAAAGGCATCTGGGCCTGAGAATGCTGATCATGCTGGATATGGTATCCCCCATTGTGGCTGGGGAGGACAACAAAGACTGAGTATTGGCACTTATCAACAGCAGATGGGTTCTGCTCCATTAGTCTCGCAGACATCTACAAACCAGGTACTGCACCTTATAAAGTTTTGTTTAGGTTCATCTTGAAGTTTTGATATGTATAATGAAATTAATTGGTTCAAATAATATATTGTTTTGTTATCTCATGATTCGATTTCAGTCATAGTACTTTACTGTATATGTACCTGTTGATATTTTATATTATATCAATGTATTTATGCAATGATTCTGTTGAAAATATGTTATGATTTTGAAAATTTGCACAACAAATATCAACATTGTGTGCAGTATTGTGTTTAAAAATGACAATGGTTAAGACAAATGATTCTTTAATAACCCTCTGCAAGTGATGTAACTGTTAATCAATACAGTGAAACCCGCTTAATTGCATAGGTGCCGTGCAAGCCTTGCTTATGCGATTAACTGGGCTATGCAAATAGCCGGGATGTCTGATAATAATTAATTGCACGCACAAAACACTGGTTAGGGTTTTTATGTTGTTATGCGATTATGCGGGTTATGCAATTAAGCGGTATGCGATTAAGTGGGATCCACTGTACTGTAAATTATTTTAAATGATCACAATAGTGAGAATGTGGTGTTGAATGTGTAGCTATATGATTTGAGTGTTTTGATGTTCAAAGTTGATTTGATGGGTTAATAATTGCACTAGTTTTTTTAAACGGAGATATTCAGATTTTACTGGTATTGTCTTTGTTTTCAAGAAATTAAACGATAAACATAAAATACATATGATCATGTTATATAGAGCCTTATATATAGAGCCTTGTTGACAATGCACTGGTCGTGAGCCTAAAACACTGTATTTTTCATATTTGCTGTTATATATTCTGACATTTTGCTTTGGATGCACAGAAGACAGTAAGGCAAACATGCATTTTGTTTAGAAGCTGGATTTAAATAGAGAAACAAATAATTGAATACTGGATTTGCTGTATGTGGGATGTTAAATGTCAAGATGTTTACAAGGCATTTTCAGCGGCAGAATTGAACACATTGAGTGCACTTCATGTGTTGTTGGTGTGATTGGTATTTTAAATTTGGAGGCAAATGTTTGTTATTGGACTCTGCTGACTGAATTCTGTGTTGTCACTGTGGATTGGCTGTTGAGCTTTGTAAAATAATCAATCAATCACACTGCAGGCAGCCAAAGCCAAAAAGACTTTCTCTCAGATCAGCAACAGCTGAGATTCACTTGTTTAACAGGTTGCCTGGCAGCTGCTATGGACTTGCCTAATCAATTTCAGAATACTGTCTCCCTGGCCTGACTAGAATTTCATTAACACTTCCTGTCACTAGCCTTAAGACATGATTTAATTTGTTTAGGTGTCTTAAAAGGTGGGGAGTCACTTATTTAAAAATAGCACCAAGTTGTGGAATAACTTGAGTTTATGTTATAAAGATGCGATATTTCTTTGTTATATATATATATATATATATATATATATATATATATATATTATAATCGTATAGAAATTAGCATTTCTTAGTCACACACACACACACACACACACGACTAAGAATTGCAGAATTGTTAATTTTCAATATATATATATATATGAGTAAGAATTGCTAATTTTAATGGCTGTTGAAGCACTAGGGGCTCAACTCTTAATTTTGGAATCAGTTGACCACCTCATTATATTGGAAATTCATTTAAAATATATGAACACTGACCTGCATTTGACATAGAGACTTGAGACCAAAGTTCCAATGTGAACTTTTTAGATGTTTATCTAAGAAACAATTAAATTTGCAGCTTCGGATTGGTGATGTGCAAATTCAAATAAGGATTTGATTTAAATAATTTAAAGCACAATTTAAATCGTTCTTCATTATTTAATTTGAACACTAAGGATCCGATTTAGAGTAGTGTGATTTGAAATTTAATCTTAAAAATTTGAAATTTTAAGTTAATTAACTCAAAATTTCAATTTTTTGTCTTGGCAGTTTGGAAAAACTGCACTTTGAAACTTGTAACATTATTGGGTCTTTAAATGTGTGTGTTTCAGTGTTCTTATAATATACTAGCTGTTTGAAAGGTAAAGGTAGTCCCGTACTCAATGAGCTTATGGTTTCCAGCGCTGATCTCTGGTGCTAGGCAGTGAGGCCGGTTTGTTTACACCATTACCGGTAATCTTGAGTATGTTGCCATTACTTTCTCTAGACCTGCGTTTACCTTTACCTTCGCAGCTTAGCACTGCTGCCAATTTATCTTCTCCTAAGCAATGAATGGTTTGGTTGGTCGCTGGCACCGGGATGGTAGGACAAAGAAAATGGAGGGAAGAAGGAAGGGGTGCAGAGAGGGGGTGGGGAACATAAAGGACAGACAGAAGGGGAAGGGTCAGAAAGTGGAGAGCATCTTTTTGAGGCATAGCATGAGAGAAATGGATGGGGGATGAGAGATAGTAGGAATAGGGAAGGGGAGATGGTGGGGAAGGAGATAGAGGATTGATAGGAGAGGTTGAGGAAAGGGATGGAGAAGGAAGGGATTGGCACCATGATTAGATTCCGGGATGGTCACCCATCTATGTACTAACCGTGCTAGCTTGGTTGCTTTTCTACACGATTTTTTGCAAATGTTCTAACATTTTTGCCCACTGACTTGTCCTTAACCAGAACATGGCTTGAGCAGTTTGATATAGGGACGGATATGAGGGTGGAATAATTGAATTATAGGCCTTTGATATACAATTTGTGCTGGGTGCCAGTATATGGGGAGAGGGAGGGAGACAGGCAGGAGGAGGGTGGAGTTAGGAATGGAATGGGATTTGAAAAGGAGATTGGAGGAGGGAGATAGAGGAATGAGAGAGCAGTGTGTAGGACAAAGAAAATAGAGGGGAGAAAGAAGGGGTGCAGAGAGGGGTGGAGAGGATATAAAGGACAGAGAAGGGGAAGGGTCAGAAAGTGGAGGGTATCTTTTTGAGGATGGGGAATGGGAGATGAGAGGAATAGGGAAGGGAGATAGTGGGAAAGGAGATAGAGGATTGATAGGGAAGGTTGAGGAAAAGGATGGAGAAGGGAAGGATTGGAAAAATGAGGGACAAACATTAAAGTTATGAAACTATATGGGCTATAAGATATACAAGCAAAGTTTTAAAAAACTGTACTTCATAGACCAGGGCCTGTCAGAGAATGAGGGTTAGCGCCTTCAGTTTTACTTGGCAACAGATGAATGAGAGCAGTTTGTCAGACTTTCCCTTGCTGCCTTTCCTTCCACCGCTTGGGACAAAAACAATCAAAAAGTTTCTGCTGCTGCTGGGACTTGATCCACGGACATCAAGATTTGCAGGCCAGTGAACTAACCACTGCTCCACCACCTAGCAACGATTATAAAATGATAGTAGCATGCCGTCAAATGAGAATGCGGTTATACAAAGGCACGCATAACACAGACTTTTTATATAGATAGATAGATAGATAGATAGATTGATAGATATATGGCAATACTGTAAAATCTTGAGTATAATATGAACTTTTTAACTTAGAATTTTTCATGAAGTTAGTGGTTTTATTATAATTATATAGTACCAAAATTAGATAATTTTTTCCTAATTTTCCCTGAAGACTTAATTTTACTAGCACTTTCCTTAGCTTTTAATGTATAATTTGAATGGAAAAGCAGGTTTGCATTAATGAGGAAGGGAGAGAAACAAAGAGAGACAATTTTTTAGGGGAGGGGAGAGGGAGACTGATGTGGAACCACATTTATGACATTATTACTAGGGTACACATTCTCCCATTCATTACAGTAAACACGGGCTCAGGAACTTCTACCAGTGAATCTCTTGACATTTGCAATATTCACAATTCTTTCAGCAATAATTAAGCTTACCTTTTGATCTGCTTCCCAGAAAGCCATTTGCATTTTACTCCAGTTCGCATTATACTCGAGATTTTATGGTAGGATACTTTCTTTGATAATCTTCAGTCTTTGCAACTGTGGCAATATGCCACACTTTAATTTAGAATAGTTTTTCAGTTGTGTAACTGCTATTTGACAGTTGGAACATAGACCATTGTAAAATGTTAAATATTGAGACAATTGAAACTTATCCTGATAAGTGATAGATACGTGTGTATACCTAAATTGTGCACTGTGATGCCACAACCAATTGAATTTTTGCAGTAGTATTGAATTGACCAAATTATCGTATGTATGTATGTTCCAGTTTGAATCCATGTTTTTAAAGATGGTAATTTTATCAGTTGAAACTTTTCTTATCATTGACTCTTTAAATGATTTGTACTCTTGATTAAGTGAAGCAATCCATATGAAATTTTCTGTTAATTTGTTAAGGTTTCCAGTTTACATGCTTTGACTTGCTTGAAACAATGCAGGAAGTCTGATTTTATATTTACAAGTCTTGGAGATAGCACTTAGGAAAGATTTTGTTGTAGTCAACAGTTTAAACAAGCCATTTGTCTGCCAGGGCTCTGCTCCAAAGCAGAATCTCTAAGCACTCCTGGGCCAAAATACCCTCAGTCTCAGTGAAATCACTACTGGTCTGTAGCACTGGCCACCAAGATTGACTCAGCTGAAAATGTGGGCTATTGCACCTCCAGAGTTTCACTTTAACCAGAATATGCTTTTATGTGATCATAGATTTGATTACGGTAGCTATTTAGATGATTGCAAATGCCATCTTCTTCTTCTTCAGGTGCTCTGTCCAGAGACAGGTTCCATACTCCAGCATTGCAACTCCTCTCCATCTTGAGCTTTTATCTTTAGTTTTGAATACTTGTTTTTTGCCGTAGTGTCAAACATCCATTCCAGTATCGATGTCCTTGGTTGCCCTTTTTGAGTGTTCACTTTCATCTTGTAGTACTTATCTTAGTAGGCATGATTGTTCTCTCAGAACATGCCATATCCACTTCTTTTGTCTAGTACAAATAGTGTTTATTAGGCTTTTCTTCTCTTCTATATCTTCCAGACTACTTCATTGGTTATTTTTTCTGTCCAGCTGATTTTTTCCATTCTTTGCCAGATCCACATTTTGAATGTCTCTAGTCTCTGTATGTCTTCCTTTCTGAGCATCCAAGTTTCTGACCCATATAGTGTCACTGACCAGGTCAGTGTTTTGACCAATCATTTTTTTTCAGATTTAGGTTAGTAGTTCTCTTCTGAGAAAGCAAAAGGCAGATATGGAATATTTTACAAGTGGTTACTGTAAGATTGAAGTTAGAGATTTAGATTCTGAAGTGCTTTGTCAAAACAAAACTAGTGCACCAAATTCATAGTTAAATTATACATTGAAAATTCACAAATTGAATTTCCTTTTGAAAAGCAGACTAGTAGACCCTCCACAGTATTTCCTAATTCAGTAGCTTTATACAATGATTACAGATAATTCATGTGAATATTAGTTTTGTTTATCGCTATGCTGTTGGAAGTGCAGTTAAAACATAGCATTTGAAGCACATCTTGAAATGATAATGACTGAGATAATTCTAAGATGTTTAGTGATTCCAGTTTCTGCCTTTTGGTAAAAAATGCTGAACACAAGACTAAAATGACAAATAGTGGCTGCATGTTCTTTGCTCTAGGAAATGATTTTTTGTTAAATGTTGTCTATTGCTTGTTATGTTTGTAGGGTGTTGGTATGTATGAGGTGAACAGGAGAGCAAACATTGGAATGGGAAATCGGTACCCTCCTCCTCCACCAGCACCTCTTCCACAAGCATTGTCCTCACATCATGGATCCTCATCTCAGAATGCACCTCAGTATTTGGGGAACATGCAGTCCAATTTGACAGCTATAAATCCTCTTTGTGGACAGATGGTTAAGTTTTGAATATAGTTAATATCTGCATTTAATTTTTTTGAAGTTTTAGCCAACTTTTTTTGCCTGAATCAGAGTTTAAGATGGTCACTGGTCAGCATTTAAAAAATACCTAAAGGTACAAATTGATGGTGAAAACATTATCATGCAGCAAACAGTTAACATATTTTTATTGTTTAGTAGTCAATATTAGTTACTGGTATAATTGTTGACTTACTGGTAATTTGAAATGTCAGGTACCGGTAAACAGTTTATGTGCAAACATACTCTGTACTCAAATTATGAAAAAGCACAAGTTTTGTACCTAACGACTATGCCAATGTGACACAGTGTAATGTGTGTGTGCATGTATGCATGCATGAGTGTGTATGCATGCATGTACACATAATTATTAAAAACAGAATTTTTAAAAGTATGCCTAAAGTGCATAACAGATACACTTCATATTTGTAAAATAGGTTGACTGCATTCTAACATATTGCAGAAAAATGCAAGTGGTGCTGACAAACTAAATTTGAAATCTCTTGGAGTGAATTTGCATTACCAGCATATATAAAGCAATGCATACTATAAGTAACTAGCTGCTTGCCCGTCAAAAATGACTGGGGAGTTTGGCTATTTTTCTACCTGATTTTATTCAGCCAAACGCTTTATGATATATTTTGTTTTTTCCAATGTTCTAGCATTTTGTTCAGTGACATATCAATTTATCATTGACTGAAAATGGCTTGAGCAGTTTGCTGTAGAGATGAATATAAGGGGGAATAATTGAATATCTGAATTATGTCAGTCAATGATATCCAGTTTTCATGGACTAGTATGGGGGAGAAGATGGAAGGTGGTATAGAGTAGGGAGGGATATAGGGAGGGAATGGGATTGAAAAGGGAAAGAGTGGACGGGGGATATAGAAGATGAGAAAAGAGTGGGTAGGGCAAAGCAAAGGGAGGGATAATGGTGGGACAGAGAGGGGTAGGGGAGGGAAAAAGGAAAGAGAAGGGGATGGACGGAATGGGGAGGGTATCTTTTTGTGGTATAATAGGAGAGTAGGGCAGGGAGGGAAGGAGAGAGGGGAATGGGGATGAGGAGACAGTGGGGAAGGATATAGAGGAATGAGAGAGGAGGGAGAGAAACTGGTCTGAGAAGGGAGGGATTGGACAAAATAAGGGGACAAACACATGCACAAAGTTAAGAAACTATATAGGCCATAAGATATATAGGCAATGTTAAACAAAAGTTATGCTACATAGGCCAACACAGGCCGGCAGAGAACAAAGGGTTAGCACCTTCAGTTTTAAATGGCATCGACAGAATCAGTGCAGTTTGCTGACCTTTCTCTTGCCGCCACTTCTGAGTCGACTGGGAGCACTTGGGAAGGAAACAACCGAAAAGTTTCTGCCGCTGCCTGGACTTGAACCACAGACCTCAAAATTGGCAGACCAGTGTGATTTCCAATGCTCACCACATGCCCATATAAACAATGTCCAGCTAAGCAGTTATGGACATCTTCAAGAGCTCCGCCCATTATCATTAGTTTTGACGTTGCTTAGCAACGATTAGCAACGAATGAAAGCAGCGCGTAGTCCAATCCAATGAAGACGGCATTACTGAGTACACACATACACAGAGAGACATCTGAAAACTAATATAATAATCTATGTTCTCAAAATATGGTAATTTGGCTGTTAAGCTTTGTTTTATTGCCTGCCATGAGTCACAGTTAGATGTAATAGTATTTTGATTACTGGTTGTTGTTATTATTAGTATTTTTATTATTATTATTACTATTATTATTATTTATTTTGACAATTTTTATAGCACAGTATACATAGTTAAGGCCAAAGTCAAGGGCACTTTAACACACAAGTGCATCTTTAGGTTCTTTGTGAATAGTATGGTATGCAATGTTATGTCTTTTAAAATAACTGAATACAAATAAATAAAAATTGAATGCATCTATTCTTTTGGCAGCAGCAGCAGCAGTCGTTCTCACCCAATCATTCTTTGGTGCCAACAGCATCGCATCTCCAGCCATCGCCATCGACGACGCCACTCAGCCAGCAGTCAGACCACAGCAGCAGCAACATGAAGGCACAGTTGTCGCCACAGCCGTTGCCCACTTCCAAACAGAAATCGAAGAAGCAGCCGAAGCGCCAGAGGCAATCAAAAGCACAGATGAACATTCAGGTGCTGGTTCAGCAGTACACTTGGCAGAGTTTTTAAATCACTGAACTTTACACAATTTTTGAGAAACACTGAATGTTTTAGTGATTTATATTTAAATTGCTCTTTAGTAGTGAATTCTTATGTGGAATACAATATTTTTCCACAATATGTTTATTTCTCTTACAAAGAAATAAAAAGATTTCTACGTATTCTGGATGATTGATAAGTTTCTTGTCTTATAAATCAATCATCTAGTGTTGAACTTTTTGCTCCTCAATTGCCTATAATATAATGGTAGACTACAGTGCAGATAGATCAGTGCAGCAGACCTAGGCAAGATTTCTTGGTGAGCATATGCTTCCTGTAGAATGGTGATTGTGTTTCCCTTGTCTGACCTAATATTGATTATCAGTTATTTTGATAAAATTGCCGATTTGCTATTGCCAATGTTGTACCAGTGGGTTGTTTTGTAATAAGGCTGATTCACTAATCAGCTACATTTTCTGATATTGACATCTAGCTTTGAAACGTACATGACACTAACGTGACAAAGCTGGACTTCTAGATGAGCTGTGGTATTGATGATGCCTTTAAATGTAAAATCTCGCTGTAGGAAGTTGACCATTTGCTTTTGTTGTGTGGCTTTTAAAACTTGCATTTGTTTCTTAGGAGAGTGGCACGAATGATGAGGCTGACAATTCAGCTTCCCGTCTTACACCTTCTGGAAGCAATTCTTCACATCCACCGCTTGGAGGACAACTCCCAAATGCTGCGCCATCACCTGCTGGTTCAGTCAGTTCAAGATCAAATACTCCTGCTTCTTTATCCGGTATCTGTTTTATTCATACACTATATTTGACTGTAGTTACTTATGTTTTCACTGTTTAAACCTGTATTGATGGTGATGAGCTCTCTACCATAAGACAGACCCCATGGGGCTTTTGTGCCACCCATAGATGAGATGAACAAAGTGGTTTCTTGCTGCCTTCCTCACAGACAATTAGAGGTGAACAGCTTGTCCAGAGTTGTTGCACTGTCAGTGGCTATGGTAAGATATCTAGCATAGTGGTCTGCAAACTTTTCCCACTAAGGGGCAAATTTTGTGACAATTTCTTTTCCTGGGCCATAGTTTAAAAATCCTGAATGTGCATGCTAATGTATAAGGTATAAGGTACTGTTCAAGTGATTTGAACATGTCTGCCTAGATCTTTTCACAAATTGGATGGTTACAAAAAAATTAAAACATTTATTATTTCGGATTCTATTTTTCACAGTTCTATCATAATATGAGCTACAAGTTTCTTTCCCTCCAAATCTTAGGGTACTTTATGTAAAATTGGTTAATGGAGAGTAAGCTGCACTGATCATGACTGATGTATTAATTGATGTATGCTGGTTTCCCAGATAACTTGGACATAAGGGACATTCATGAGCAATTCCATTCTCCTAAGTTTCTTTCATTTCCATCCCCTTTGCCTGCAAAGGTTTTCATCACTGCAACTTAGTTCAGAACGGGCATTTGTCTGTTGCCTTTACAAAGCTAGACTGTCTCATCACAATCAGAGTCTCTCCACTCAAATTCTAGAAGATCCTGCAATTGTCCCAGTGCCATAACCCGCGGACATCTAAATACCCCACCTCTTGCCCTCAATCCATTCCCTGTCTCTGTGCACAGGGAATGAGCTGCGTAGAAAAGCACATTTGCAGACTCGTGCTGCATATGGAATGAACGTCAAGCGGCTTTTGCAGCAGAAGTATTGGTAAGAAATTCTGTACGTAAAGGGTCTCGTGGGCCAACTAAGACACCTTTGCGGGGATCAGAGTTTGTGAATCACTGTTCTAACCCATAACTGCACGGCACGAACCTCACCACTGCTCCACTGTGCCCCAAGCCTATTGTGAGAGATGCAAAATCTTTAACACTGACTTAGTAAATGAAGCATAAAACAGTTAGTGTGGTGAATCAACATTTGTTTATTAGTATATAGCTTAAAACTCCAAGTACTATATATATATATATATATATATATATATATATATATATATATATATATATATATATATATATATATATATATATATATGTATGTATGTATGTATGTATGTTGATGTGATGGTAATTCAGTTTATAGCTTGAATTCACAGCTATATGCTGTGAACAATCTCTAGATCTGTAGCTTTTGGTCAGTGTCAGTTGATTGGTATTGTTAATTTGTTTTATTGAATTAAATCTGTTTGTCAATTTAAATTTTATTGTTTTTGTAAAAGATGCTAGGAATTTCATGAATTGCTTTCTTATTGCTTGGTTAAAATGAGATGATGAAATGATTCTGCATATATTTACAGTGATTGCTAATTTTCTTATTTAACTGAAATGACTATGTGTGTGCGTGTGTTAGGCAACATGGTCGGCAGTCCATCGACCAATCATCTAGATGGACAGGGCAGGATCCTTTCACCATTTCACAGTCAAGGTAGGCACAAGGCTGCTGTTATGAGTTAGGAGTATTACCGTACTCAACTTTTTAGTTAAGTATCAAGTGTCATGCACTTTGCGATGGTGAATAAAAGTGTATGAAATATTTGCTATATTTGAACCAAACTGAACCTTGATGGTTCTCATTTTGCATTATTTTAATTAGACTGACATGAAAATTGAAATTTGGAATATGTTGAGGTACCGGTAGATCTATAATGTTGGTACCGATAACATGATCTCATTCTCTTCCCTTCAAATATTGGCCATTGTAGCACTAGAAAATGTTGAAAAAGATTATGTTTGGGTTGGAATTCCAGGAGGAAATATTCCTTCCGGAGTTGGCAGCAGTGGCGCCATCGGTGGCAATATGCATAATTTGCAACAGCAGATGATGCCTCCACCTTCGATGTTTCCCAGTCATTCTGGTGTCTCTCCAGGTCCATCAAAAGCTCATGTGCCTCCCCCGCCACCTCTTTCTCCTCATATGATCTCGACAGGCTCCTCACAGCAAATGTCAGCGCCTCCTTACAACAACGTGCAATACAACAATTCGCATTATGGTGGCAGAGGACCTCCAGGTAGCAAACTGTTCAAACTGTACGGTCTTTTGATGTTTAAGAAACATTTCTTAACCCCTTAACTGGGGATCCCGGATATATCCGTCCATTTTACATTGAGTTACAGTTAAATACATGGTTAAGGGGTTAATCATGCTGAAATCTGCTGGTGCTTTAAGAACTGGTGTATCTGAAGTTGTTATCGATGATATACAGTTATCATGGATTCTGCAAGTGATTTTGATTACAGTTGTATTTCATAATACAGTAGGTGAATAATGCTTTTGCTTTTTTTATAGGTTTGATGCCTGGTTACAGTGGTGTTGGTGGTGGATGTGGTGTTGGTGGTGGCCATCATGAACTCATTAATGGACCGCACAACCATCTTTTGAATTATGGTCCGAGTGGAATGATAAACCGATCTACTGGATACTCTGCAGGCTCGTTTGGCAACTGCTTAGAGGGTCCTGGTCATTTTGGAACTGGATATGGTGTTCACCATGTTGGTCCTTCACTAGGTGTGCCAGTAAGTGGTGGAGCCTCATCAGTTGATCCTGTTGGTTATCAAGCTACTTCTAAATCAGGATGTTCAGGTGAGCATGGTCCCGGTTTAGTCAGTGGAAGAATGCCCTCGTCTGTTGAGGACGGCTCATACTCTGGCCGACCTGTATCTTCCGTGGCGGATACACCTATATCCAGCAGCCAGCGACCGTCTTTCCCAGTGACCCCGGTGGCTGATCATCACGTTCCTTATTCATCGGGGTCTGATGGGGGACTTGGAAGAAATCAATATGGAATGCCACCGCCATATGAAGTGGCTGGACTTGCCCAGCAGCAACAACAGCAGCAGCAGCAGCATAATAATGCATCAGTGGCTTTTGGAAAGCCGTTCATCCATAGCCCTTTGAACCGCCCTGGAGCAGGAATGTTCATGAGAGATCACAATCCAATGATACCTGGTGATGAAAGGTCGCGGCCTTCGTCTAGAAGCATGGACGGCAGCGACGTTGCTGGTGGCCGAGTCAGTTCTTTGCCTGGCACGAGTGTAGGAGAGAAGATTTTCCTGAAGAGACCGTATGATCCAATGTCATATCACGGTGATGGTTCACTGCCAATTCATTATGCTCCGAATCCTCATGTCAATAGTTCTTCATCTCGGGGGCTGCCAGATGATGCCAATATTTTACCTGCTATACCTGGTCATCATGGTCAGCCATACAGGGCTGATGATACTCTACCTGTTCACCCTTCTATGCAGACAAACATGGGACCACCGGCTACTAATTCGTATATGTTGGGAGACCATGGAACCACCATGTTTGGAAAAGGAGCACAAGAAAGTACCCCGGGTTTCACAGGCACTGTCATGTCTTCCGGATTTCCAAAGGACAAGTGGATGAGGCAGGATCAATTTCAGCCTAGTGATATCACTGGGAAAGGGAACACTCCCGAGCGGGAAAGGCCAAGAATATACGATGAGGGTAACTATAATGCTTTGATGATGCTAGTGATTGATGATGATAGTGGTATTGGTATTTGATGCATCCATCATATTTTGTATATTTATTTTCTAGATTTTTACCTAATGAGCTATGGATATATTAATGAATATTATTTGAAATTTAATATCTACATCTTCAGGCAATTTACTGTGATTTCATGACTTTCACTGTTGATTTTTGACATGCATTCTTTTCTTCATTCATATTATATTCTGCTGCTCACATACCAGTCTGCTGTATAATGACTTTGCCATTTGTAGTTTACTTTGTTGGTGTCTTTGTTGGTTATCATTAGGGAAGATAATTTTTTTTACCTACAGTGTCATTTCCATGATGCTATTTACATACCATTGATGTCTTGTTTTAGGGCAGGGTTTTGTCTATATTTGAGATTGGCACTTTGTAAAATTGAAGTCTTTATCCAGTTTTATTCAAAACCTGTTTGTTTTGATAATTATGATTAGAATTTATTTATTTACAGAATTTATTTTAAATTTTGCCACTGTGTTTATTTTATATGCATGTCTTATCTGAACAATCATATTTTGAATAAGTTTTGAAGCTTTGAATGCATTCATTCTTAGTTTATGAATGGAGTAGCATAAGATCCAGCTATGCAGTCATTATCCTCAAATAATGGTTGTTATGCCACAGTACAGTCCATTTCTGACATTTATGTTTGACTTTGCTTTGTAACGAGATGCTTTGCTTTTGTGTCTAGATTTACCAATGCCTGTGACTGGTGCCATCATTTCCATAAATTGCAGTAGAAGTAGTGATGTTAAATAGCACAGGCTGTGCATTAAAATTCATGCAAAGTTTTGGTTGTACTTCAGCAAAATTAAATGTCAGCATTCTTACATTTTGAGAAACTAGTGAATTTCTAATCCCACGACTAATGCTGACGTATATCTGTTATAATTTACATGCTTGAGAATTGTGGCATATGAGAATATAAATATGAAGCCTTCTGCTGTGAATTACTTTCAAATCCATAAGCATTTCCTTTGCTTGATAGATATAATTTGGATTATATTTATCCGCTTTTTCATTACAGGTGCTCTAAACAGAACTGCCTAGATATTTTGAAGTAAATTTAAATTTGCGACAAACTCTTACATGTAGTGAATGCTTGGAATTAAATTTACATTTGAATGAAGACCTAATTCAGTTGAAGCTAAAGCAATGAATTGAATTGCTGTACATAACTATCTCTGTGTTTTGTTCACAGGTAGTACAAGTGACACCCAATCTAGTGATTTAGGTGCAGCATCTCTGCCAGCAGATGATTTGGTCAAATTTCCTGGGAATATAGGCCATGAAACGTGTAGCGGTAATGGATCGCTGTTAAACAGAGTACTGACCGCTAGCATCGATGATGGAAAGAAAGGCAAATCTGCAAAACCAAAGAAGCTAAAGCAGGTGAGTTTACAGAGAGAATTTACTTAGAAATGCTTCATAATGGATTTATTTCATGTGAGATTTATTGCTTGAGTTTAAGATGTTGTGACCGATAAAATATGATTCTTAATTTTGGTGATTCTGTTGAAGTATGATTTTTTGATGATTTGACAATCGTAGCCACCATCTTGCCGACACGGAGAGCACTTTTTAAGAGGTCATTTGTGCATTTTTTGCACCTCTGAGGAGAAATAGAAGAGGCACTTTACAAATGCCACATTACATTACATTACATTTTTTTTGTTGTTTCAACTGTTACCACTGATATATAAAAGTATTTGTTGTGAATAATTCTTTAGTATATGTGTGTGTTCACTTGCGGTTATACTATATTTTCATGCATATGACTTGCACATAATGCACTTTGTATTAATCAGACATAGCCCCTTTATCTATTTAGTCTATATTTGTTATTCATTGTATGAGAATGTGTTTGAGGGTGTTATATGTCTGAAAATGTGATGTTATTTCTGTCCGATTTAAGTATGCATGCATGTTAATCTTTGTCAGGAGAAAATGTCAGGTTTGGTGACTCCATCTCCTCTGACTCCAGATCATGATGCATTTGATGAAATAAGCAATGCTAGCCGACCTACAACGCCGGTAATTTGATTTTCTGGTTTCATGCAGCTATTGGCGACTTTCTGTAAGCACAATATACACGTACTACCAAAGTAATTAACCTTTAGTAGAGGAAGGAACAGAAAACTGTGTGCTTCATGACTGCCTAAAGCTCGCTTGTTATTTTGACAGAAATAAGCAAATTGCACGGTTGATTTTAAATGCTATGACCTTTGTAATATCTTCACATTTTCAACACATTGCATTGAAATGGTTTTATTGTGTTTCTTCCTTACTGCATATACAGTTTTCATTGTTTATCCAAGCTGGGTACTGTATGCATCTCTGTGTGTAAAATATTAACTTTTAGAAATCTGAAGGAAATGATGTGCTGAACAAACTTGCTGAGATGGGCGATGAACCCGATCGAAGAATGTTTCTTGATCAACTGTTTGCATTCATGGAGGAAATTCGGACTCCGATAATTAGCATTCCTATGATCAGTAAGACGGCGATTGATCTTTACAGGCTTTATCACCTGGTCAGAGAACACGGAGGAATGGTGGAGGTTAGCATTTGTAGCTTCAACCCATTTATTTTAAAAAATTGAATTGGACTGTCTTTGTTGCTTGTTATCTCTCGTGATCTTTGCTCTTTTCGAGTTGGAGCGAGCCAATGGATTTTCAGTTGGGTAGTTTCTGCAAAATTATTACTGCCTGAACTCAGGAATATTCCGCTAATGCTTTGTGGCCTAATCACTTAGTATGTGCTTAGTTTGTTTAGGCATAATTAATGCTGTGTAGTAAACTAATTGTTTATGTACAGTGTTGTGCTTTTAACTGTTGGTTGTTAAATTGATGAAACATTGCTTATTAGGTTACGAAGAATAAGAAATGGCGTGACATTAGTGGTGCTCTTAACATCGGACCGTCGAGCAGCGCTGGGTTTACGTTAAAGAAAAACTACGGCAAACATTTGTTTGGGTTTGAATGTCGATTTGACAGAGGCAATGTTGATCCAGTCCCAATTTTAGCAATGCTGGAACAACCAGTCAAGAAGGAAAGTAAAAAGGCTGCTGCTGAACGAGCAGCTGCCGCTGCAGGTATGTTACAGCGAAGACTTCTTTCTCTTCTGCCTGGGTTCAAGATTTTGGTCCCCTTATAACTTATTATCTTACTTATGTTTAGTATTTGGCTGCTAGATGGCATCTAGTTGTATTTCCTTTCCTGTATGAGAGAGTGTCTTCCCTTCCTGTTTTGGATACTATCTTGGACTTTAACAAAGTTTCATGTTTATTAAAATATATTCAAATTCATATCTAGTCCTTTGTTTCCAACGACTCGAGCCGTCCCCGTTGACAGAAGAATGGGGTCTTGTGTTTGGTTTTATAATTTGAAGAAAATAGTTTAATTAGGTCTACTGTGGTATCTATGTATTTAGGGAAAAGAGGGATTTAATGGCGTTGTGGTTGGTACTGGTGTCATGCAGACATAGGAATGTTTGTGTGAGTTTGATGATGTTCATATACATGTGGTTATGGCTTACTTAAGTGTATTGTTGCATAGATATGCTTTTTTAACTTACATGATAATGAAAATTTTATTCACGAGCCATTTCAACCAGTTTTTTTATTTTGCTTAGTGTTCAATCAAATTTTACATTTAATAAACTTATTTGCATTGTTCTATGATGATTTGATGTGCATATTTATTGTAGCAAACACACAGGACATGTATCGAATGTCAGCTGGACAGCAGTTTGGATGCTATCCAGGAGGGAATGTTCACCTTCCAAATGGATTAGATTCTTCCTGTAATCCGGATATGATCCCCGGAACACCTCATCAGCTGCCATATGACAGTTCTGTTGGAATGATGAGGCATCCAGGGAATATGCCAAATGGTGGCATGATTCATCCTGGTCTGGAAGGATCCATGCCTCCAGTGCACGGAATGAGAAACCTGGGCGGAGGTCATGGCATGATGCAATCTAACTGTGCTGGAGACATCATAAATATCCAGGATCCGTTCTCTGATATGCCAAACCAAGGTTCTGCAACACTTCTCAGACCTGGCATGAACTACATGGATTACCCTGGTAACGTTGCAGGGATGACTCAGAGAGGTCTGTATGGAGCGCCCGGAAGCAACATGGATGGACGCACGCCAAAAGTGTCATTTGGCTCACCTGTGGCCAATAAGTCGTCTTTATCGCCTCCCATGGTCAGAGTCGATTGCACTGCTGGTGGTGGTACCTACGAGGGCAGCCGGAGTGACTTGTTGGAGGGGCGTAGTAGTCTTGTTGGGCACGATGTTGCCGGAGGTAGCCAGGACAGCTTCCAGGAGTATGGCAATGCACGGCGGCCAACAGCTTCTGGAATTTCTAGCCAAAGACCGGGTGTAGAATCCATGCATGCTACAAATAGGTGAGCTTTTGGAACATCAGAGACCTAAATTGTTTGCCTTTTTCAGTTGCAATTTGAGTTATAATTCTATAAACTAACTAACAGGCCAACTACTCAAACATCTCAGATTTGACGCATAGCTTGTCTTCAATTGGCTTTCTTTTCTGATGGCATTGGGTTCTAGCTGGAGGGTGACACAGTAACGGTTACCGCGGGAATCCTGTGGTAATTACTGCGATAATGGGGAACATTTTGCTAAAATCTGCAGTATTACCATGGTAACAGGTTCTTGTTGTGCGGTGATACCGCAGAGAGGGGACGTTTACTACGGTAATACTGCGGTAATACTGCAGTAGCAGTATTATCAAGTTCATAATAATAATATTGATGATGTTATGTAGGCATTTTTTCTGTTTGTATGCATGTAAGTATGCAGAGTATTTAGTAACCCTGTAGGTTATTCATTATGTAGGTACAGGTGCACTGAAATGCATCACTAGAGCAGCCAACAGTGTGCCGGATGTACTGTCTAGTGTTTCCTTTTCCTGCGTCCTTTTTAACATGTATTGGTTTGAACACGCGGGTTGTTGTTTCTCATCGCTCCCAGTTAACAATGGAAAATACAATATCACTGAATTGATTGCTTCTTACCCCCAACACTCAGTTCAATGCAAAAACTAGTCTCATCTTCTTATTGAGAAACTCCAAAACCTGGAGTACCTTTGGGTAAAAATCGAAGAGGTGCTTTACTACAAGTCCCACATTACATTACTTTACATTATGCCTTCTAGCCTTCTATACCAGCGCCTTATTTTCTCGATGTTATTTGACATGCATGTGGTTTTTGCTGTAAAAAAAGTGACTGAACGTTAGACCTCATAGTTATATGAATTTATCTGTTTTTGGGTTTTATGTTAAAGGTATGAACCGTTACCTCAACAGCCGCCGCAGTCGCACATGATGTTGGGTGAACACGAAGGTGCTCACCACTGCAGGCCTTCTGATGAACAAACCAGCGTTGATCAAAACTACTATGGTAGTGTGCAAGCTTCAGTCCACCCAAGACCGGTGTCTGACCAGCAGGGTGGGTTCAGCCATGGCGGCTATCCACCTGGGTACATTGGCGGTCAGAGAATATTGCCGCCTCCCGTGGGCGTTGAGAAGTACTATGCTCCTGGTGCTCCTGGGTCTTTGATCGATGCCTCTGGTCAGCAGCACCCTTATGCAGGATCATCATCTGTTGTTTTGCCCTCAAGATATGAAATGCCAACACCTCCGCATCAACGGCCAACGATGAAGATGGAGCATCGAGATGGGTACAGCGCAGATTGCGGTTGGTGTCGGCCAGACTTAAAAGCTGCTTCTTGTGGAGTTGCATTTGCATTTGTTTTCAAATATATATTGAATTTTCACTGTAACGAAAAATATGAGCTTAGAGAAGGCAGTGCAGGCTACTCTAGGCTAATAGTATGGTGGCGGCGGTGACGGCAGCAACGGCGACAATGGAGGCGGCGGAGATGATGGATGATGATAATGATGATGATGATGATGATGATGATGATGATGATGATGATGATGATGCATTTTTACAGCTTTGAAGAGAATAAATACTCTACTGTAGTTGAAATCTAGTTGAAATAGATTGGTAGGTCGTTGCATATGTTGCATTTTGTGAGACTGTGCATATAAATTTGGACACTGAGACAAAGTTGAGAAAATGCAACAGGAACAGATCCATGATTAGTCTAGTTTTAAAACTGCACTACAAAATTTGAAGATGTTGCTTGCCTGAAATTGGAGATTGGTGTCAGCTCCATAACTAAAAATAGTTGATGGTCTTTTACCTTTTAACCTGATGCACTAAACTAAAATGGTGGTTGAGAAGTCATTAATTTGCTTCAAATGGTATGTTGCAAAACTGGGCTTTCAGTCATTATGCATTTTTTGTATCATTTATTGTAGATATTCGAAAAAAACTTCCCTGGATACCACCTGGTGGATTGACACCAAGTTATCCTGTCAGCTATACACCTAACACAATGCTTCGTAGTGGTCATCACTCTCAAGGGTTTAGCCATTCCAATCAGATGGGCATTTCACAGCAGAAAGTAGACAGATCTGATCGGGTTAGACCAATGCTGTAAAAACTATTTACATGAAGAGCCAATATTTCCAACCAATTTTAATTATTATGGCAGGACCAACAGCTTGGAAGCTATCCAGAAGCTGCTTGTTGTTAGCTTTGAAACTGACTGGGATCCATGGGGATTCAGTCGGCAAGGGAGGATCCTTAGTTTCCCAGTTGTTGGGTACCCACATGGGA
Source organism: Metaphire vulgaris (assembly GCA_018105865.1). Classification (NCBI taxonomy): domain Eukaryota; kingdom Metazoa; phylum Annelida; class Clitellata; order Crassiclitellata; family Megascolecidae; genus Metaphire; species Metaphire vulgaris. Next base: position 9,640,668 of record CM030848.1, on the reverse strand, counting down.
CGCTACAGGAAGGTTGATCCATTGCACCCCAAGTCAAAGATACAAATTCTGATTTAGTGCAGTTTATTATGGCAATCTAATTTTGATTTGTCTGAAGTTAGGGACTGGACCATCCCTGTCAAAGACGACCCCAGCAGAGATAGAAAATGTTGGTGTTTAACCAATCGACCCCCCGCTGTAGAAGGAATATTTTGGGGTAGGAATGTATTCCAATTCTCACTGTGTTCATAAAAACTCAACCACTGATAATTTATTAAGAATTAGGGGGCATTTAGGTGCAGGGCATCCTTCATTGGTACACTTACAGTAAGTATGTTAAATTTTTCCAGTTTTGTGTTTATTTATGATCTCTTGGGCATTCTATGCCTAACATAAAGTATTGTAAAGATGGCTTTAGACCCCACTAGGAACTGAGATCATGGTTAATGGCACTGGGGAAAGATGGTGGTGATGATGATGATGATGATGACGACGATGATGATGTGATGACTATCGTGATGATGATCTTGAAGATGATGATAAACACAGAATTTTCTGTTTTGCAGAAGATGCAAATGATTCCTTCAAGAAGTGAGTTTCATTTTCCTGAAGACAGCGTGGAGGCTGTGCAGCCACGCACTGTTAAGCGAAGGAGATACACACACAAACAGCTGGGTAAGATTCTCCTCAAATGATGCGCTCGACTGATACTGTTGTGCATTTGTCATTGCTGATTCAGTGCTATTGAGCAATAAAAGATGTAACAGCAATCTCTCGGAGGAATATCTGTGATTGGCAAGCTGTCTTCTTTTTATTTTTCATTTTTTACCGTCTGTTAATGTATTAGACGTTATTGTAAATTGTGCTCTGTACAGTGGCATAGCAAGGGTGTCAGTGCCCGGGGGCAATCTGTACTGGTAGTGGCATAGCTAACATTTTAGAATAGGGGCACTTCAACATTTTCTGGCCAAAAAGTCTTGATGAACAAAAAAGTTTGTTGTCTCAAACGCTTTAAAGCAAGGTTGCCAAACATACGGCACGTGGGCCGGATACACCCTGCCCAAGTTTTTCATCCAGTCCACGTGCATGTGGCTGAATACAATAAAAAAACTCTTACGTTTAAGCAAAGTAACTTTATTTAAGGCATGCCCAAAAAGTACATATATGAAAATCAACAAAAATAATTGATTATGACTTCAAAACGTAAAGTTTAACAAGGATGTATTGCACTGGTGATTAAAAAATACTTTTATTTTTCGCCAGCAGTATCACAAAAATGGAATACTAAAAGTTAGTTATCAGTAAATTTTGTATATGCTGTTTTGTGTGATAGGCCTACTGTTATGGTGTTCAGATTACTAAAGGTAGATTTGAAAGGGTATATAAATTTACAGTACATGAGTTGATGTTCTTGTAGGTCCTGTTGACCCATGGAAATTGATGATGTCGCTTAAATCTGGGCTGATAGCCGAGAGCACTTACGCGCTTGAAGTATTATCTATCCTTCTGCATGATGATTCGACAGTTACGTGGTTTGGACTGCAGCATCTTCCTGGTTTAGTTGAGGTGCTGCTAGAGCATTTCCGACGATGTCTGATTCAAATTTTTCCTAGTGATTTTGATGATCTGGAGCTTGGACTCGAAAAGCAAGACATTGTCTGGCTCGGTAGAATTCCTAACGAAAATAAAGAGGTGGAAGTCACGCAACAGCTTAGAGTGGAAGTTGAGAAGGAAGTCGATGGTGCTATTGGTGATGGATCTTTGCAGATTGAGGGAGATGTCACAAAGACCAGCAATGGACTAATAGTCATATTCGAGGAAAATTCACAAGAAGAAACTCTTATGTTTGACGACAAGAAATGGGATGTGTTTGAAGAAATAGACAGTTCACTTTTCGATTGGCAAATGGGTCGAGGTGATACATCGGCTCATATTCTCACCCGTTTCACTACCGAGACCTCGTTTGAATTCTTTGAAGAGAAATTCTTCGGCAGAAAACACTTGTCGCAAATTGCTGAGAATAAGTTGCGCATTGATGAAGTAGCTGACAAAGAAAAGACAGACACTAAGTCGGTGGAGCACAGTACGAAGCCAGCAGACGATGACACGGCCATTCTGTCTAATTTGTGTGATCAAACGGATGACAGAGTCAAGTTGGAAGAAGCAGACGACATCCCATCAGTTGTTTCGGATCATGATGGTGCTGATAAGTTGGATTCCAAGGATGCTGATTGCCACAAGTTAATCGCCATGGATCCTGAAGATGAAGTCAGAGCCCTTGAGGACATGAAACGCAAATGGACCGAAGAGGAGGACATTGAAATCTCTCAGCCAAATGATCATTCTTTATTGCTTGTATCAGACTCGCAGACGGACGTATCGCGGCGCTGTCTGTCCATTTCAAACATTTTCCGTGGTTTGTCATTTGTTCCGAGCAACGAGTCCGAGATGTCAAAGCATCCCGGCTTGCTGCTAATCATCGGAAAACTTCTGAAGCTGTATCATACTCATACGAAACAGAGCCACGACTCTGCGAAGATGTACGCCAATGCAGCGTACAGCGAAAAAGCGGATGAGCTGCAGGACAACAATTCAAAAGCTCGCTGGTGTTCTGAAACACTTGAAGTTTTACGTGAAGATACATTTGTCATTTTGGCCAACATCAGCGGCCAACTTGACCTATCACTGTATCCCGAAGAAATTGTATCTCCCATTCTGAATGGGTTGCTGCACTGGGTTACGTGTTCTGCTGCATGCGCTCTTGATCCTCTTCCAACAATGCCTTTATCGTACAGCTTGTCTCCAAGACGCCTCGTGCTCGAGACATTGTGCAAGCTCTGCATCGCCGATTCAAATGTGGACTTACTGTTGGCGATGCCTCCGTACAGTCGCACTGTCCTGTTTCTTTCCAATCTTGTTCAGTTGGTCGCCGAAAGCAGTGATCAAGTGGTGCGAGAGTTTGCCATTGTTTTAATCTCGAGCCTGGTCCAGGCGGACAGCAGTGCCGCGCGTGCGATCGCTCTGCATCGCCCCTCCGTGTCGATTCTTCTGGACTTCATCGAGTTGGCCGACCACCGTGCTGTGCACGTTGTTAACACGCAGGGATTGGCGATGCTCAAGGGCAGTCCCGAAATGATGGGCACCAGTCTTGACATGCTGCGAAGAGCAGCTTCTATTCTATGTCATATGGCCGAAGTCCCGGAAAATAAGATGATCTTTGCACGTTACCACCATCGCTTGCTTCATCTTGTTATGTCTCAGATCATGGACCAGAAGGTCGCAGCGATTCTTGCCGAAGTTCTTTACAATTCGTCCCTCTCTTGACTGATGTACGATTGAATATGATACTAGATCCCTGTGTGCATAATATGAGAAGAACCTTATACTGGCTGTTTGTTTGCCGATACAGATCAGGTGCAAAATTGTCTTATTTGTAACTGGAAAGATCTCTCTCGAGTCGGTTGATTTTCGGTTCTTGGTGTGCAACGTGCTTTGACGAAACTTTGATGCACAAATTATGGTCAAGACTGGAACTGTGGCAATTTATTGAGGCATGTACTGTTGGTAGTGAAGAACTTATTTCACAGAGGAAACAGCACTCGAACTACATACTTTGATACCACCAGTGACGTGATAATATCTAGACACATCGGTCTCCCGTTGGTACATTTATAATGTATAGCATTTGTTGTCCATGTTAGTTGTCCATACTGCATCGTGAACTGATGGATGTCGCCGATATATAACTTTGAGCAACTGTGAAGTCGAGTAAAAAAAACTGAGAAACGAGAACGAAAAACTTGTAGAATGACGGTTGTCATTCTATTACCATGTAAAATGAGCTGTAAAGTTACTGTAGTTTTTGAGCATATTCAACAACTTCTGAGGAATACTTATGCTACAAGCTATGCACCTTTTGTAGTGTACTAAGATGTGCTTTGACTTGCATAGATGGTATCAATTTAGTGTCTGACGAATTGTGGCCCAGCTTTGTCATTTGAACAGTATCTGGGTGCACCACCAGTTTTCAAATTTTGTCATATAATTAATCATTTAATATATGAATCTATTTAAATTTTATATATTGTATGGTTCAGATTGGTTGATTAATTGGTATTAAGCAATTTGGCAGCCGTAATATAATGTTCGTAAAAAGTACAGCCTATTTTCATTTATAGATTTCTTTTGTCTTGGTAATTAAAAATTCAAACTGTGTTTCACAATAGTTGTGATAGTTTTTCAGTTATCAACAATATTTTATATTTAATTTATCGAATCCAAGTGCATATTTATGAAAGGCTTCTGGCTTAAAGTTAAGAGTTGTGAAGTTTCTGCTTGGACTTAGCTGGTAGGCCTAATGATTCTAGTGAAGGCAGTCGTCAAGAAAATTGATTACATCACTTTGTTAAGAGACTGTCATTGACTAAAGCTCTGTTATCTTGCATTACATTTGGGGCTGTCCATTAATTACGTCAACAATTTAGGGGAGGGGGTTTGAAAATTTTTGACAGGGGAGGGGCCAAGATAAGTTGACATCAACCATTTCACTTTTTACAAATAATCAAAAAATAGGAAATTTCATGGAATACTACTTATTACAATGGAATAAAGCATGGCAAAAAGGTCATCACCACCACATTTTGACACTCTATGAGAAAAAAAGGGAAAAATGGTCACCACAAAAATAATAACCTTGTTATTGGGACCTGTCATTGATCTTGGGGGGGGGGTCAAAAGTTTTTGACGTAATTATTGAGGGGTTAAGTGAAAGTTGACAGTTGTTGACAAGGGGAGGGGTCAAAATTGTCCAAAAATTGTTGACAATTAATGGACAGCCCCTTAACCTTCTGTCACTAAATGGTAGTTACTACGAGCGGTGGCGTAGCCAAGATTTCCAGAAGGGTGTTTGGTTTTGACTTTTGACTGTAACCAACTTTCGAAAAATCTTGACAAGCAAAAAAGTCATACTATGTATTTATTCTATGTCTCCTAAACTTTTTCCTTTCAGATGCTGAACAAAAAAGGTCGTCACGCCTATGGCGCTTTAAAAATTTTGGTCAGTAGTCCCAAGAGAGGGGGTTGACCCTCAAAACCACGTCCGAAAATTTATATATATATAACACAAGGTTTTTAAAAGTGGTTCAGTAGGGACTGCCCTGTGTGAGAACCACTGTTGTTAAGATTTTTATATTAGGCCTACCGCGACTTAAGATCAGTCATTACAAAATTACCTCCATAACCGTAACGTCCCAATTACAATGACCTTTTGGATTAAAAATGACCCTGCGTGAATGGTCTCCACCTTTGGCAGGGCCGTCGAGAGAAATAACGGGCCCAAGAGCAGAGCAGTCACAGACCCATATAGAAAGCTAGTATTTAAGCGGTGATGACATTTTATTGCTTGCCAGTAGTAGCGTGCGCCGTTCAGAGGGGGCAGTGGCCTCGGGCATCCACCAGATGGGGGTATCCAAATTGACTCGACCTTTTTCCATATATATATATATATATATATATATATATATATATATATATATATATATATATATATATATCCTACCAGATGATGGGGCATTTAAATTTACTTGGCTCCGGGCCAGTGGCGTAGGGGGTTAAACCCCCTCCTTGGCTGCCGACGAAAATTTTTTACATACTTTTCCATACATTTTTCATTTTCGGACGCGATTTGTGGGGCCAAACCCCGTAATGGCTGACTACCAATTGAAAAATTCTAAGTACTATAGAAACTAGAACAAAATAGAAAGAATACGAAGGTGACGACCTTTTTGCTTGTCAGCTCCTAAAAAGGAAGAATAAGAAAAGTTTTGGAAAGTTTCGTCACGATCGAAACCAACCCCCCTTCCGGAAATCCTGGCTACGCCACTGCTCCGGGCATCCACTCCTCTCTGCACGTCACTGTTTATCAGCCTTTCCTTGTGACGATATAGGCCTATAGTATTCCATGTGTTGGACATTTTAACGAACCGGACCCAGTAGCGTGTAGAGGGGGCGGGTGGGGCGGTGGCCCCGGGCGCAGACCAGAGGGGGCGTAAAAATTGACAAGATTACTTTTTTTGCTTGTCAGACCTTTTGGGGCTGATTTTAGACAACTTGACCCCGGGCGTCGGCCACTCTCTACGCTCTCTACACGCCACTGCCCGGACCCCTAAATATCGTCGGGCCTCCGGGCATTTGCCCTTAATTGCTTGTCGGACTTTTTAGGACGTTAAAGATGCAAGAAACACAAAAATAACAGTGCCCGGACATAAGGGCATGGATCCAGTGGCGGCTCCACCGGGGGGCCCGTGCCCCCTATTGAGAGCCTGGCCCCCCCAGTGGCCCCTCCAGTTGGGACCCTATACTTAATGCTACATACATTAAACAACAAATGGTTGGCCTCCCATGATTAGAAATTGCCACCCCAACGCCCCCCCCCCCCACTTGCCAAATCCTAGAGCCGCCACTGCATGGATCGTGTTTGCGCTCATGGGCCTACGTCCCGCACTGGAGGTAGCAAATTCTGGGAATGATTTCGTTCGACACCCACTTTCTAAATTGAACGCTTCCCGACAGTGCCACTTTTCGACCAAACATTGTCGGTCGGACGGCGACAAAGCAAATTGTTGGACAACCACAGAGGTAGTTAATCCCTGGTAAGTGGAAATAATTATAGGCCTATTGTCGGCGACTGTTGCTGACCTCGCGGCCGGCACAGCGTGCTTGTTATTGCAACATGTATATTGCAGCGCATATAACAGCACTAGATCACGGCTAATGTGCTCTCGCTTGTCGTCAACCTCGAATCGAGAGAAACCAGTCGACCGCAGCGACCCAGAGAGGCCTATATAAGCGGATGGTGGTTGCGACCGACGCGTTTCAACAGCAGCAGCAGCAGCAGCGGCGGCGACTGAATCGAACGTGCTCTGGGAAGGACGAACAAACAGAAAGCCGTGGACAGTCGATTGAAGTGGGCTTGAAGAGGAGGAGTTCGACGCATTGGACTCGCAGCTGCCTGATAAGGACTCTTGTATCCCGATCCCGAGATGTTGCGGCGTCTCTTCGGCTGCGCTGCCCCTGCCGCCGCCGATAAGAGGAACTCTGTCGATGGCGTCGTCGACGACGGCGGCGGCGGAGGAGGGGAGCGCTTGGCGTTGGCTCGGATCCAACTGAACAGCACCCAGCATTCCTCCGAACCGACGAACATGGGTGACAACGAGAGTTACGAGACCCTGGAGCTAAGAGTTCCGCCTCTGCCACCCAGCTACCGGTTCAAGGATGTGATCTTGGGAGCTGATCACTCTGAGGACGACAGGTAAGCAGTGTCGCTATATAGACTTACTTAGCATAAACTTAAACTTAGCATGATTTAAAGTTGCTTAGAAGACATTACTGCCTGTGTGAAAGCCACTAGGGGCACTGACGGGGCTTGAACCCGCTCCGTCAGTCTGACGCTCCAGCACGCGTAGCCCACTCTGCCATCTTCCGCCCCCAACTATGAGACTTACTGTCGTTATTTATATTTGAGCATAGAAATGTATATGGACTGTTCAAATGGTGGCGAGTGAGTTAAACTGCAGGCTCTCAGGGTTTTTCTAGGATTATCAATGGGGGGGGGGTGCTGATATATTCTGGGTCCCCTCACTCACATTATGACGATCGATAGCATCTTAGCTGCATCATAATTAGGGGAAGTGTTGCTCTCAGATAGGGGTTGGGGAGTGTTATGGGGTGTAAAAATAATCTCTGTTCAGAACTAACACTCTACCGGGGCGGGGGTGTTGCTCTCAGACTGGGTTCGGGGAGTTCAGGGGAGGGTGTTAGGAGGGTGTAAAATATCTCTGCAGGCTTTAAATGATCTGGAGTAAACTTGGATGAAAAAGTGGGGACTTAACCCCTTAGGCTGAAAATGGTCAGCTGGTCAAAACTTAATTTGATGATTTATATTTCTAATGGATGAAGAGTTCAAGTCATGTATGATAACAATTTGAAGCCACATGCCAAAAAGTAGTTTTTCAGTATGTGGCTCTATGCCCTGGAATTCATTGCCAACATGGCTTCATATCGCAGACACTTTGTCATCTTCCAGATTGGTCTAAGAAACACACCTGCTTGCTTTTACCTGTTCACCATGGATGATTCCTTCATATGTGGGCGGTTTCTCAAGTCTTTTACTCAGTTCTAATTCCATTTGGTGCGTGACCAATTGATTAACTTTCATTCAGTGTTTGATTTGTCAATTTGTTTAGCCCCCTTTGGTCAAGGACAGCCCCCACTGAAAGTAAATAACTCTGAAGTGGGAGCCGTTCAAACAACAGTGCTTTTTGACAAATTGACCACTTTCTTCATTGCATATTATTTAAATATATTGAAAATGTGTGTTTGTTGTGCTATGTCTACAAAAATGTTTATTTTATGTTTTTACAGCATTATCCCTGTCACTTGTTATTATTTTACTTTTGCAGCATTCAGTTTTAAATTTTATTTTGATCTTTGCACAGGTGTTTTCTGTTTTAAACCTTTGAATTTTTCTAGCATAATTTGTTCCAATTTGTTTTCTCTAACTTTCATGAAACATTGTCATGTGAGCTTTGCTGATCTGGACTGAATTTTACGGCTTCTGCTGGTTCTAATTCAGCTTGGATTTGATATGCCATTGGCCGATGAAAGTTAATTGATTTTTTCTGCAGATACTGTATTGGTTATACCAGTAATCTTCAGTTATAGAGACTTTAATTCTAACTCACTGGTCCACAGACTTTCACATGAAGGTCCAAATTTTGAGGTAATTTCTTTTCACATGCCATGATAAAAACAATCCTGGTTAAACATGCAGAGGCGGATTTACATTTTGAGGCCCGGTGCAAATCCAAATTTTGACAGTGTTTATTCTAGGTTCTTTTTGGGATTCCTCCAAATTGAAAAATTCCCCAAAAAAAAAAAAAAAAAAAATTTCTTTTGTTGCATGGGGAAATGGAAATTCTCCCCGAAAAAAATGCCATTTTTATTTTTTGGATAAAAATAAGGAAGCAGTCCTGTTTTGTTTTGTTTTTTTGCTCGTCAAGACTTTTGAGATTGTCAAAACTTGTCCCTCCAAACATTTCAAAATCCCCAATGTCAAGAGAATAAACACTGCTTAAAGAAGTAAAAATACAACAAACGTCATTGAAAAAAAATGAAACAATTAAATGCCATTACCTTCAACTCAAAAACTTGCATTGAATTTGCAGTCAGTGTACAAGAACTGGGGCACGGTTTAATATTAGTAGTGTACTGGTAACTCACCGTAGCTGGTAATTAGTCTAAATTGTCTCAACATGTCGCCGACGACTTTTGTTGTAGAAAGGCCTCCACTAGCTGTGTAAAGTCGATTGTCTTCACGATTTTCAATGTTCAGTATGGCATGACCCGGTTTATCCTGTTAGATGTTAACGCGATAATCCACGTGTTATGACGTATAAATTAATTTAATTTATTTAAGTGTTACCTTATTTCTTATGAATTTAATCCCAAAATGAGTTCCAGTTTTTTCTAGAAAGGACTAAGTATAACTAAGATTTTGTCCTTTGGTTTTTTACGCATTTAACGGTAAGACAAATGAGTGATGGCGTTAGTCTTTCCAACTATGCATTGCCATTCCAAAGTGCATGTAATTCCTCCCATTCCCCGTTTTGAGAAATTTTAACACACTGTACAAGGTTGAGTCATAATCTGCATAATGATGCAAGAGGCTTCTCGACACCGCCGGTGCCTAACCGCCGGACACTCGGCAGTCCAGCCAAATAACCATTATTCAGCTAAACTTTGTCTATAGAACATGACTCAAAATGAAAATTAAGTAATACTAAATTATTACTAATCCATGTTCTTAAAACGTTGTCCATTCATTATATCTCAAAAATAAATTACTTTAAAATAAACTAATAATTAAAAGTCTTCAAACAAATTATTATTAGAAAAATAAATTTGTATTTTGAAGGGAGGCCCGGTACCAATGCACCACCTGGTACCGTGTGGTAAATCCGCAAAATAAATATCAAATTGTATATACCGGTATAGCCTTTTAATGCCTGAATGCAAGTCAGCATGTACCGGTAATTGTAATTTTAAGGAGGAATTTCCATTTCTGCAGCAATGCCTATTAGGCATGAAATAAATTATTGCCTTTGTTTATAGAAATGTAAAAGAAATTAACAATTTTATGCCTCTGCCTTAAAAGTTGTCCCTTTCTCTCAAAAGTCGCTGAAAATCACCAGGCAAAATATTGTGTTAATTACCTCAAAATAAATATCAAATCATTTTTAATGCCTGATTGCATCAACGAGCCATTTCAGCAATGTTATGGTGATATCACAGTTACGTGCATGTGTTGTAAAGCATCATTTTCTATTGCTCAACGAGCCTCACGTTGGCCTGATATATTTTTGACCACCCCAGTACTGGCAGTACAACAACAACAACAAAAGCCAAACCTGTCTGGCAGCTATTTTAACCCCTTATCTGGGGATCCCGGATATATCCGTCCATTTTGCATTGAGTTACAGTTAAATACACGGTTAAGGGGTTAAGCGAGTTCGAGAAATTTAACCAATCTCTTCAGGAAACATCGAATTGGCCAAGCATAACAACAGGTGGATTCATGTGATGAAGGCTGTTTGTTTGGATTACCACCTTGATTCTAGAACTTGCCACAGTGCAGGCAATTGACCCAACACCATGGTCTCAGCCTCTGACTTACATCAATCCAATTCTTATGGTACAATGAAGACGAAAAGTTACCTTTTCAGCCGAAGAACTTGTAAAAATTCTTGAGGGAAGGATCTTGTGGCAAACTGAAAGTAAGTAAGTAAGTAAGTAAGCAAGCAAGTAAAATCTCGTTAACTTCTATAGCGCTTTCAAAAGAAGCGCTGAAGTAGCTCCTTATTCCTATGCGCTGAAACACCTTTGCAGGCCAAATTTAACAACCCACAGTCAGAATCAACAGTGTCCAGAGCGAAGACTTGTGCACAGAATATTTTCTTATAGGCCAATTTCTGCTTCGATGGATTATATTTATCGGTCTGTTGTTTTTGTCGAGTGTAGAATCAGTTCTGCATTGCCAGTCAACCACAGGTGCCGTTGAGTTCGTTTAAATTAAGTAGGGGAATTGCTTGATGCCTGAAATCACTTAAGAGACTGCTTTTTGTAAGTGCTCAGGTTTTATGAATTAAGATAAAGAACGTGATTGACCAAACATTTTGGCATATAATATCTGAGCTTTGGTATGATAATTTATTCCAAAATTATGTTGATGCATGATTGGAATGACTCATCGATCTCATCTATTGAACTAATACGGTCATTTACTCTGGACTATGATTTTTTTCATCAGAGTGACCAAATAATTGCATTGTTCCACAGAGTATTGGTAATGCTGTTGTTGTTGTTGTTGAGGCATATCTTGTCGTGAGTGACATTTTTAAGGTAGATTGTACTGCACACATTTGTGCTTAAGAGCAAGATGGCTGCTTACTGAATTTATCTGATGCTTTTATCATTCTATAGAAGCTTCAGATTTTAAAATATCACATGCATGAAATTTGGCAATTACATCAGAAACATTCCGAGGTATATGGCCTATAAATTTTGTTGAAATCACTAGACATGCAGCCGAGATATTAAATGTCAAATAGGGGTCCACTTTTTACTTTTACATCTTATAGATCCATGTTAGCACATATTGTACATTCCTAAAATTGTGAGAAATTCATTGTAAGATCATGTCACTTCAGCCCCAGAATTTGGCAAAAAATCTTGTGCAGCTGAGATTTGATTTGAAGCTTGCAGTTATCATCAGAAGCTTGCTATGTGACCCGAAAGATATAACATCGGCAGTGGAGCTAATGCAAACTACGAAGGACAGAGAGGTGTGGAGGCTCATGGTCACCAACATAGTGATACTGGGCACCTAGAGAGGACGAAGTTGCTTATTGTGACCAGAGGGAAAAGCTGCAAGTGTGATTTTGCGTGCGGGAGATGGTTATGGTGGTGACTCGTTTAAGCAGCTGAGTTAGTGGTAAGTTTTGTAACGTCGTGCATTTATGTGAGGATTGCAGTATCTGGGTGATCATAGCTGTCTCATTTAACCATCAATTTTGTCATTGGTAGACTGTGCAGCAGCAGCTGCTTGAGTAATTACTTGCATTTTAGCAAATTGATGTTTTATGCAGTCAGTTTTACAAATTGTTATCGTTCAGTTCTGTGATATTTTGATTGTGCTGTGCCTGTATTTGTACTCTGAATGCAGTTTGATTATATTTCTTAGGACTGTTTTTTTCATATTCTGTTGTTTTATTTTCATAATTTTTTATTCGTCCATCATCACAGATCACAAGTTGCCTTCAAGCAGCAGCAGGCTGCGTCAACAAATTTCTTAATGCACTAGTATATAATGATCAATGAAATGTTATGCCATAAAATATTGCCATTTGTTCCATTCATTTTGTTAGTGACTGCATTTAGATATGTTCGATCCATTACTGCAGCCTCTATGGATTTTCAAATTAATTTCTTGCACCTTTTGTGTGGGATGGCCAATACATGCGTATATGCAATTGAGATTTAGTTTTATTTAGCACATCACTGTGAGAATAAATGTAGAATTATATGTCTTTGCGTTACCGAACTGAGTGAATTGACCATGTATTTTGCATTTTATCGGAAAAGCAACCGTGCAGCTTTTTTAACAATAATTAAATTGTTTACAAATGAACCAAATTCAGTTTACCGGTAATATTGTCATACCTGCATGCTGTTGTTCTTACTAATGTTGCCTTTCTCATGTCTGTTGTTGACCTTGCATGAACAGAATGGAGCAGAAAGATTCATAAACCTAGTCTTTTTTCCGTGGCCCTTCAAGCCGAAGGGTCACCTATATCATTAATGCATGGCAGTCCAGAACGAGGCAATGGGCTGCCATAGTAACGAAAGGGTTGAAGCCACATTACTGAAATATGGTTCTATGGTAAACACTCAGCTATGAGGCAATGGCCACTTGGCATATTATTCAATCCACGACGACAGTGTTTTTTTCCATCACCTAATCTCTGACGGTCTTTTACAAGGGAAGTGGAGCAGACTAACCTATTGTACACTATTCATCTGCTAAATAAAGAATCCCTTGAAAAGTAAATTAAATCCTCGTTAAGTTGAATTTTTTTTCAGGACAGTGTACAATTAGTAGTAGTAGTAGTAGTAGTAGTAGTAGTAGTAGTAGTAGTAGTAGTAGTAGTAGTAGTAGTAGTAGTAGTAGTAGTAGTAGTAGTAGTAGTAGTAGTAGTAGTAGTAGTAGTAGTAGTAGTAGTAGTAGTAGTAGTAGTAGTAGTAGTAGTAGTAGTAGTAGTAGTAGTAGTAGTAGTAGTAGTAGTAGTAGTAGTAGTAGTAGTAGTAGTAGTAGTAGGCTTCTTTAGCACCATTGTGCCATTGTAGTAGTACATCTGCACCGGTCGATGGTCGCTTCAGTAAATAATTAATCGTAGTCGTGATCTTGTCCGTGGTGAATCGAGGTTGTAATCCAGAGGTCATCAGTCTGTCACTTCCAGATTCCAGGCTAAATTTAGGAGTACGTTGTCCAGTCCCAGAGTACAGACAAACAGAATGGATTTCAAGTTTAATTTTGCTTCAACATTTCTCATATTGGCAGCTTTTGTATAACGTGACATTGCAGCATTGAGCTTTTCTACAAGTAGCTATGGGTGAAAACATGCAACCTACCGGTATATGCTGTTCTGATTTGTAAATCATAAAGACCTATTTTATACGTTGATTTCTCTTGGGATGCGGCATAACAGGGTGCTGTAAAAATTGGTTTGCTCAAGTGGTATTGCATTATGATCAGTTATTGAGACAGGCTAAATGAAGATGTTTACAGTCTCTGCATGGTCAAGGTCATACTAACCAGGCAACAAGACATGGTAAAGGCTTTTTCTTGTTCACAAAGTACGTTACAAATACCGGTACTCCTAAACATTTTAAACACCGCCTTCATCGCTGGAAAATTGCTTTTCTTGAATTATTTTGACAATTGACTGCTAGTGGGAATGTGCTGTCAGCTGTCAACTTAGTTATTCAAGATTTTCCAGACAAAACACCAAGATGTAGACAGAGTGCTGTCCGATTTACTATTTCTGAGATATCTGGAAATATATCAGTCATAAGTCAAAAGATTTACCCCAGTTCTTTCAGGAAAACACCAACCATCTCAATCAATCAATCAATCAATAAACTTCTATGGAGCCACTATCATAATGCCCAGGGCATCAGCCGATGGCACACAATCTGTAGTCATCTGCTGTAGAAGTGCTACTGTTATATAGGACCCTCCTTTGCAAAATACACACAGCCCTGCATAGTTTGATACTTTACAGTTGCTGAGGAACCAGTAAAGTTATTCTTTGATCCTATGCTTAAATTTGACATAAACATTTTATAATATTAGCAAAATGTTCTTGAGCAACAAAATATTCAGCAGCTAAATTATATTTAAAAATCTGTATAATTTGCTGTGAGTCACCATGCCATGTATAAAGTACATATTCTAGGATAAAAGAGATTATAAGAGATTATAAGTAAATAAGTACTTTTACAGCTAAGATTTAAAGCTTGATTTTGCATTGCACCTTTCACTTTTTGGGAAGAAAGATTTTACATTGCTATTCTCCTCAATAAAATTAAATGACCCATTGACAGGCAAGTTCAAATTAATAAAAAATTATCTTAAATCATGTGTACCACCATAGTTACTTGTTAATGTAATAAGTTTTCAAATGGTTTAAATATTTAAAACAATTATACAAAGTATATATTTTCTTAGGTGGCCTGATTTTTCTTCTCTTCGGTCTTTCTTATCAATAAAGCAACGATGGCAAAATGAATAAAAAAATTTAATATATGTGCCGGCTGAGGCCTTATGTTTGATAGTATAAACAAGACACTGTGACATACTAGCTGGACAATTATTTATTTCTCTGCTGGTCTCTTTGAGAATGCTCAAACACTGAAGAGGCTTGAAAAGTGGTTACTTCAGAAAAATTACATTATTAACATTATTTAAGATCTTGCTTTCTGACATCGGTCAAGTGTATTAATCTGGATGTCTTATTTCATTTCCCTTCACAGTTAGCGATAATACTAGAAGAGAGAGGTACGGCTAAACAGTATTGCTCTTGGTATGGGTGGAAGGTCTTCAGTCATCAGTATCACTTTGCTTAATTGATTTGTATTAGATTAACAAACAACAGTTAAGTAGCCAATTTCGTTTTGTTTGCACGTCTCTGTGGCAAATAGACGGTTGCGATAATTTCTTCAGCATACAAGTGGCACAACGGAATGGTCGCAGAGAAGCGTTTCCTTTTGGCCTTCAGGATTGAGCTTTGTGGTCTGTATAGACGTGCATTGCCTACAATGCACAGGTTTCTTTACTTTGAAGACTGATAGAGATCGGGCCTCTCAGAAATGTGGTAAAAATTAATTCTGTGCTGCTGCAGTGGCAAACAATTTAGATGAAAGACATAGGGGCACTTCAGTTTTGGTCCGGCAGTTTACCCCAGATATGTTTCCCAGTTGAGGGATAGGCCGATGGATACTGGTAGCTGGAGGTTAATATCAGAATGCAGATCTGTATAAAGCAATATAATGGATCAGATGAATGGTTTTATGACAGGGAGTATGTGAGAAGTGCCATTTATGAATGTTAGCTTGCAATATTGATTGTAGGACAGCTGCTGTTGAAATTTCTTCACTTATCTTATGGTTAAGAGCAGTCTTTTTAAATGTAGCAGTTTGTTCTGTAGCATGGAAAGGTAGTATTTTATTCTATTGCTTGTGGAGATTGAGGTTATTTTTCAAATAACTTTCATTATATGTAAATTTTAAAAATGTTTGAAGAATACATTTTTGATATCAAACATCTTGTGTGACATCTGACTTGCTGGATGAGTTTTTGTGTGAAAGACAGAATTTTAATTCTTCACAATTAACTTCAAACCAGGACTCAAAAGAACTGTGCCTGAATAGAGGACAGATGTGAAGTTGGAAAATTCAAGCTGCAGAATCTTGAAATCCATCTTTTTTCCTTAGCTGTTTTTCCTCTCTTGAAGGTGACAAATGAATTTTGCTTTTATTTACACTCAAACACAAGAACTCACACATTTTGGCACAGGTAAAATATTTGCTAGGCATAATTTTTTGGGAATAACATACAAATATTAAGTATAGAAATTTGCTTAATTTGATTTGTTTGAGCTCTGCTTAAGTCTCTCGGTCAATTCAGTCTTGTCTCACTAAAGCGTTTTAGTCCATCCTCCAATCCCACTCAAGCATAGTTAACTTTATCTTGGATTTTTGATGTTTAATAATGCAGCACACCAGTTAAAACATTTACATTTTTATACAGTGAACCCGCTTAATTGCATAGGTGCCGTGCAAGCCTTGCTTATGCGATTAACTGGGCTATGCGAATAGCCAGGACGTCTGATAAGTAATTGTACGCACAAATCACTGGTTCGGGATTTTATGTTGTTATGCGATTATGCAGGTTATGCAATTAAGCGGTATGCGATTAAGGGGATCCACTGTACCATTATGTTATATAAATGTTGTGTAAACCTACAACAGGATTTTCAAGGCTTGACAGTTGTGTGCTGAATATTGCAGTATTCCAGTGTTTGGACTCAGAGACAAAGTCTAATACAGCTACCTTTGATTTTGAGTTTTTATTGTCTAATAAAGCTACCTGTGATTTTGAGTTTTTATTAAGTACATGCTGGGAGTAGTCAGCTCAGTCAAGCTGTAGAGATGAACATAATGGGCCAAATGAATATAGGATATTGGTGTTAAGATGCTTTTGACATGAGGTTGATAGAGAAATTGCGGTTGAGTGGTGCATTATGATGAAATCAATAGACTGGCCGTCCAGTGATGCAACTTGACCCGTCTTCTTGGCATGTGTATAATGTGGAAAACCCGGTTATTTGATGCTCACGTAGTTTTCGTTTCTGTGATTGGAATCTCTCTGTCTCAGAGACAGAAATAAGAAGTCATTTTGACCTTCGTGTGACTACCCCTCCCCCCTTAACCACTGTAGGAAGAAAGGCCTTTGGGAAATAATTTCTCAAGTCCCTGCAAGGTTTGCATAATTCAGAACTGGGCAGAATGCAGTCCATGATTTCATAATCCCAGAGGTTCAGTAGAGATTAGAGTTATTACAGTGGTTTTTCTCCTGAACCACTTGAAATCATGTTATATATAAGTAATTAAGTAAAATCTGGTTAATTTCTATAGCACTGAATATAAAATGTTATTTGAAATAAAAGGGCAAAGGTTGCTCTATGGCTGACACCTGTAGGAGAACTGAGTGGTCAGGGCTTTCCTTCCACCTTTTAAGCACTCATTGGCAGATGAGTCAACTGGGTGTGAGATCCTGGGTTGTTCTGCTGTGGCTAAGATCCAGCTTGCCAACCACTGGACTGATTTGCTGCCTCTTTTATTACATGCATTCCTTTACACTAACAGAGCAGGGACGGGAAGATAGAAGAGTGCTAACATCATTGGACTTTAGAGCAGGTGGAAGCGAGCATCAAACACTCAGGAGCTCTGGGAGCAGGAGCTCTGGGGTTGACTCAGCCTTCACTCAATTGCAGTGGTAAAATGAGTAAATGTGAATGATTAATTCTGATGTGATTAATGGCAACATTGCAATTGAGGTAACCATAAGTTCAGTGGAATGGATATCTGCTGCCCAATGTGATAGACTCTTGGTCAAGTTCAGTGAACTGAAAATAGGCTTAAATCAGTTAATGAAACTTAAACCATTATTATCTAACTGGACTGATGACCACTTAAACTGAATTTCCCAAACTTCAGCACTGAAAATTTTCTAAAAGTCCTGGATTTAAATAACTGGATACCTGGACCCAAACACTGAGCCTAAATCAACAAAATTAAAATTTCACATCAAATTATAAACAATTTTTTAAAATCCTACTTACTTCATCAAAAACAAAAATCAATTACAAGTCACATTCTTCAAACTGACTTTAGACAGCTCATATATTCTGCCATCACTTCTTGCTAAAACTGGAGTATCAAATCTCCACTTTAAAACATATAGGAGCAATTGTCATGCTTGAAGTTCACACCTTTGAAGTCCACTTTCACTAAAATCCAACTTTGAACAACTGTCAACACCCAAACCCTATAAAATCTCCATTTCAATTTAAAAGTCATCATCTGGCATCAGAAACAACACGTGAAACAGAACAGCTACTGGTGGCAGCAAAATTATTTTATACATAATAAATAATCTGATGATAGCATCTGTTGAAGCTGACCAAGTGGATGACCCTAATGGCAATAATTTTTTTTTTGTTAGTTCGCGCTGTCTCCGTGAAGATAGTTGACTTTACGGACTACTAAAGCGAGCGTTTCCTGCAAATCTACAATTAGCAGATTTGGCTGAAGATGAACAAATCACTGCACCTGCCTACTCACAGGCCAATAAATGACTTGAAGTACTCAGCCACCATGCTTTATCTCACTAATAATTACTGCAAAACAAGTAAAAAGCCCAACAAAAACACGAAAAACATATATAGAAATAAAATGTACTATTTGTTTATTGTTTGAAATTTATTCTTAAAATTTACTAAATGCATATATACATATATATACATACATGTAATTAATATGCATATACTTAACTATACTATATATACATAAATAAACCAGATATAATTGCTACATCATTTGATGAAAATGATTATCAATATATGTATATTTATTTTATATACTGATATTATATATATGAAACTAATATGCATTTATAAACTGTGTGTGTTTGGCAACATATGTATATATATATGATAGAAACTATATCCATTTACATAACTGAAATATATCATATGCCATAGTAATGTGATACAATAGTTGAACTTGAGCCTAGTGACATTCCACCATCAAAGAAATTTTAAATTTTCAGCCCCACCCCTACACATTGTGTGGCCTGCTGTGGCTAAGATCCAGGGTAGAATGGACTTTTGCTGCCTCTTTTATTACATGCATTCCTTTACACTAAAAGCCCAAAATCAATTGATGAAAATTTCAATGCTGTATATTTATTTTATATATTGTTAAGTTCAGTGGAAAAGGCTGAAAACTGAATATGAAATTATTTATATATATATATAACTAAAATACACACACAACACACACACACACACTTATCATTCATTCTGCACGAATTACTCACAGCCAATGTCATATATTCTGCCATCATCTTCTAAATTTGGAGTCCATTACATAAGTCATTTCACAATCCTGCTAGTTGAACTTGATCCTAGTGGAGAGAAATTTTGGCTTTTGTCAGCCCACACACCCACTGGAGGTAGAATATTTTGGTGCTAATAGCCCAACCCTACATCTTTTGATGAAAATTTCAATGCTGTATATTTATTTTATTTATATATATGCATGCATGTATATATATACCATTATATAAGACAATGTTTCCTATAATAATCACTTCAGAAGTTGTTCTGTTAACCCATTTTAGCCCTGTTAGTTTTATGTTGCTTGTTTCCTAGTTGATGAAGTGCAAAAGGTGGAACTTGATGCCATTCTTTATGTCATTGACTTGACTTGTTGCATAAATGTTGATGTGAAGCATTCAGATAATTTCAGCTGATGACTATATTTATCTTCAAAATAAACCGTTTTGTGCACTGTTTCTATTTAGGAAATTAATGGAGGAAGACATGGTTCCCTGTACTAATCACTTACCTTTGGATGACCGCTATTACGTAAATAACTCTGAAAAGGGGATAGATAATCTGGAATATTTGTTCCAGCATAATGGTTCAGTCAATTTTGCACTGCAGCTTTGCCTTTTGGGAGGAATAAAGTGTTCTGTTGTATTATTGGAACATTCCAGATGATAACTCAACAGTGAGTTTGCTTGGCTGGTTTGTGTGTAACCAAACATCATTATTGACCACAGTGGATACTGTTCATAATTTGTCATCAGCTGTTTCTGATAATTATATAATTTGACTTTCATACCTGTGATGGTTTATTTATAAATAAGTCTTTTATATTTATGGTTCTTTTAATTGTTTCATAATTTTGAATAGCTGCTGAATATCTTCTGTGCCATGGTGATATGCAATGATGTATTTGACTGCTTGTTGTTTTTCAGTAGTCTGTCTTATGCAGTTTCAATGCATGTGGACATTTGGTGGGCTATTTTAAGGTCATGATGATTTTTAAGGTCTTAATGATTTTTAAGGTGATGTTGAAACAATTGACAATTATATAGGCCTATGCTTAATATTAATTTTCTTGTGATAACATGGCCAGAACAGAATATTTTTTGATCTGCCCTAAACATTTGTAGGACTATAATGTTCCACTTGACCACCACGGACTATGGATTACAGACTTTGGATTTTACCCAGATTGAGCACTTGTGAATAAGCTGGTGCTGCACCAAGCTTTCGGGTAGTGCTATAGAAATTTCATTTGACTTACTCACTTACTTAACTGCAGAGATATTGAATTCTTAGATGAGGTTTGAAGTTTCTAGTCATTTAGTGCAGGATTTCCCAAACATTTTGGAACCACGCCCCACCTCAGCAGTTTTGTAATGTGCCGTGACCCTAATCATAGCAGGTAATATTTTATAAAATTCATTAGGCCATCTAGCAAATGTTAGTTGAAAATTATCTTCTGAGTTTTGACTAAAAGACAAAACAAAACCCTGATTCAATTCGAATGAAAATATGGCAAATTTATTATAAAGAATTATTTATATTTTTGACAAAAATAATACAAAAGGAGAAATGGATCTGAAATTTCTTGAAAATTATCTTTTCTGAAATTTCGTCAGGAACACACCTTTGTTGTACACGTCTTAGTAATCCTATGAGTATGACAAAATCGTTTAACCACAAGGTTTAACCAGATTAACATCTGTCTCCCTATTGTTAGTGGAGTTCAGAGCAAAATGGTCAGAATACGCTTTCCTGGCGTTGTTGCAAAATAAAATTAATTTTTAAAGTACCATTTTAGCGGCTGTATAACATGCTGTGCCCCTGAAAACTTATTGTCAACTAAAATTGGATAAAACACTAATCATTTTAATATAATGGAGGATTGCAGATATATACATTTCTTAACCCCTTAACTGGGGATCCCGGATATATCCGTCCATTTTACATTGAGTTACAGTTAAATACACAGTTAAGGGTTATAACCTAAGCCTACTTGCAACTTTCAAGGCTTGTGGCATTGTGGTATTGGTTAGAAAATTACACTTTTGAATCTAATTTCTTGCTACCCCGTGACTCACTTTTGGGTTGCACCCACAGTTTGGGAAACACTGCTTTAGTGTGAGTACCGTGAAAAACACTCAACAGGTGCTGACGATTACCAGATACTAAGTTTGTTGTGGGCTTATATGTTTAGCGGCTTTAGATTGTTTCAAGACCTTTTCTCTGTTGATCTGTTCTGAAGGATTACCATGGTGACCAGGCCCAGTGCAAAGGATTGCCAAATGCATGTTAAGGGGCTGTCCATTAATTACGTCAACAATTTAGAGGGTGGGGTTTGAAAAAGTTTGACAGTTGTTGACAGGGGGGTCAAGAGAAGTTTTTGACATAATTATAAGGGGTAACTGAAAGTTGACAGTTGTTGACAAGGGAGGGGGTCAAAAATTGCCCCAAAATTGTTGACATAATTAATGGACAGCCCCTAAGGGGCACAGTACAGAGATATTAGGAGTGAAGTAGGGCTGGGCAAAATAGGGGTTTTGAACTATTCGGATGAATACAAATAGTTGGGTTCACTATTCAACGAATACGAATAGTGCATGCGATATCCCTCCCAATGCAAATCGCCATATTGCAGTCAATAATAGCGCCATCATTGCTGTGCACTATTATAATTATTATTATAAAAAAACCATCAAATAAGTAATAAGTATAGTGGAAACGGACAGAATTATTCTTGTAGCACAAGTGCCATGAATAAAAAAATTCGTCACTGCGCTATTTGAAAGCTGGCCAATAGAAACAACCATATTTGCATGCACTTGAATTTACGAAGCTGAAGAATTAGTCTTTAATTAAACAAACACAACACACACCAGACCATTTGAACGTCACGTGACCCTTATTCGTAATCATTTTGACCAACACTAAATTTCGGACGATTACGAATAGACTATTCATCATGCTATTCAGTGCGCCAGAGCAAATGTGAAGCAAATGTTTGGCCCAGCCCTAGAGTGAATGATGGTACTTCCCAGAATCTAAAATAACTCAGACGTAACGAGCTCATGCAGAATGCATTGACAGTCTTATTGCTCTTTTCTATTCCATACCAGTAGAACTGTTTCCACTATTCCCAGACTGTGTTTTGCCAGTAATTAGACTGGTGACAGAGTTCAGATTTTGAGTAATAGGATGGCGCTATTCTGCGTGTGATTGTATTTCCTCAAATGTAGGGCTCTGGTCTTTATTGCTTGGCTCTGGAACGATGACCAG
The DNA here is from genome assembly GCA_018105865.1 of Metaphire vulgaris. Lineage (NCBI taxonomy): Eukaryota > Metazoa > Annelida > Clitellata > Crassiclitellata > Megascolecidae > Metaphire > Metaphire vulgaris. The sequence goes on along the minus strand of CM030848.1, from coordinate 9,618,118 downwards.
ATATGGTGCCATTATGCCTGGCACGCTTGTGTCCACTGTGATTATATTTATAGTGGGCCTTCAATATTTTAGAGCAAATAAACTATTTCATGATGAGCTCTCTCATCTGATAACTGTAGCTGATAATCAGAACTGATCAATGTAAATGACAGAGAAAGAAGTCAAGTGACTCATAAAATAGACAGACATACATGTTGAGACTGATGTGTTGCTACCAGATGCATGACCATTCAGAACAACTAGACTACTAAAGTCATTTGAAATGGTGACAGAAAAACAGGAACCTTGATTTGAAATGGTGCCGCTTAATATTTTATGTGACACTGGAGACCTGTGGTCATATCTGAACCTCTGTCTATGTAAGTTTGGAGCGACCATCGACTGATGTTAAGAACATTACTAAAATGGCACTAAAGAAGTTCGATGATGATGGTGGTGATGGTGATGGTGGTGCTGCTGGTGCTGCTGCTGATGATGATTGTCACAGTGTTAGACTACAAACTGCATGCATCACCTTTCCCTTGACTGGTCTCATTCAGAACCGTAGCTAGGGAGCAGGGGAGGGGGACAAGTTGCTCCGGGCACCGTCTTGTGGGGGGAGGGAGCGCCAGAAACCCTGCTCAATCTTAATCACAACGGGAGTTTTAATAGGATAGTAAGATTTACAAAATATAAATGACCGCCAAAGGCATTGTCTGTGTATGTAACTGCAATTTTAAAGTGTCCAATAAGCAAAATAAGTTCACCGCCAGTTTTCAAACCTATTTGGGGCAAACAATTTTGTACCTTGCCCTGGGCACCAAAAAATCACCCTACGGCTCTTCAGTTGCATTAGCTGCGTCTTTTATATAAATTGTTTTTGACATTCTTAAATTGTCTGTTTAGAAAGTGTTCTCACATTCTTTTGTTGAGGTGTAATCAGCTTTGAGCATTGGAATAAATCTTCATTTCAGGTGCAACTGTGCCTCTTAGTGTAACTGTCATGTGCATAAAAACGAAGATGGCAAAAGTAGTTCAACGTCAGATTTCACATATAGCATGGTAAAGTCAGTCTTTGTAAATTATTTATATGGATGTTATTACAGTTTGTGTGATTTTGAGAAATGTACTGATACTTGATATTTGCTGCTCTCTTGAGTTTTCTTCATTTGTTCTCTGGATGCCTTATCTTGGAATTTATAAATTTATAAATTCTTAAGAAATGAGTTAGATAAATAAATAAATAAATAAATTATTTATCTAATTTTTTTTGAAGTTGCATTTAAGATAAGAAACAATCAGATCAAGTCAAAAGCTTCTATAGCGCCACTATAATGAATAACTGAACATTCAGTGGTCACTGGAAGATGAAATCATTAGTCAGAATAATGTCTGTGGTGAGTCATCAGTCAAATTCCAAGAGATCAGTAAGATATTGCCAATTTCTGGTCAAGAAGGATATGCAGTTGAGAGTGATCTATATGTTTTGTATCTTGATCATGTCAACAGTCAAGTGAGGCACAGAAGCAGCAGAATGCTATAAATTCTAGCAGCAGAGCTGGCAAATTAATCAGAGATTCTTTCATGCTGTAGCAGGAAGTGTATTCTGTGCCATTTTGCTGTCATATTTTGGTTGAAGTTGCCAGACCATCTTCACATTGAGAATTCCAAAGTCTAATGTTGCTGTACCTAACTGTTACTGCTCTCTAAATTGGATGACCATTGTTCCAGAGAGAAGCTGAGAGTGCCCTGAAAATGTTTGCACTGTTGATATTAACGTCACAAATCGGAATCACAATTAATATTTTAAATATTTTTTGCCAGATTTTGATGATACATTGTGAGATGAGATATAGAAATCAATTAATGTTTCCATTGTGTCTTGTTATGAAATATTCGCTGTTCATTTTTCTAATATATGTTACTGTATGATGCATACTTACTAACACCTAAGCCTTGTACAAATAATAGTTTTCTGTTGTGTTGATCTAGTATATTTAAATTGTTCTCTAGTTACATAGTTACACAGTTATAAAGTCATGCTTGGGCGCAGGTCAGAGTTAACCCCTCTGTGTTCTTTTGGCACACTCACTTCGTTTTACTTACTTGTTATATTTACAACATATTACTATATTCATGTGGTGGTCCAATCAATGTTTATCTATCTATCTATCTATCTATCTATCTATCTATCTATCTATCTATCTATCTATCTATCTATCTATCTATCTATTACATTTTCTTATCGAGAAACATGCTGTTGTTATTGCTATTTGGAACTAAAATATGTCAATGGTGCGGATCTTATTAAGTATGTAATGTTAGGGAGTTCAGCTATGGTACCAATAATAATTAACCATAGTAATGGCAAGTTACACATCAATAACATGACTTATGACTTAGCTGGTGTTAATTATGGTCATGAACCATGGGGACCGTCCATTGCTAGAGCAGATTGGAATAAACATTTATTTTCTTTTAAGAATTTCACCATTTTATTAGTTGTTAGAATGCCGGGTAAGTCCAACAGTTTATTTAAAAATCAGCATACTGATTTTTGTTCCTAATAAATTCCTAGAGTTGTAACGGATGGTACATACCGGTTATTAGCATGAATGTATTTTTATTTAGTGATTTAACAGAGATTGCTAAACATAACTTTAGTGATACAGTGGATCCCACTTAATCACATACCGCTGAATTGCATAACCTGCATAATCACATAACAACATAAAAACCTGAACCAGTGTTTTGTGCATACAATTAATTATCAGACGTCCCGGCTATTCGCATAGCCCAGTTAATTGCATAAGCAAGGCTTGCACGGCACCTATGCAATTAAGCAGGCTTCACTGTATAACAAAGAATACTGAATAGTATAGTATTAGAAAAAGCAAGTGCTTTGAAAGATGACATCTGCAGTTGGTATAAATAGATTTTTAGGTTTTTGTGCTTTATATTGGTCAGACAACTAACTGTTAGCTTATTTTATATGCTAAAGGTTAGATGAAGCTTTGCAGCTCTGAGAGTTTTGGATCCTGCTGTACTTGTCAGTAACTAAGCCTCAGTATTCTATGATCTGTTATCCAAGGCCATCTCGATATGTTTTCTAGTTATCATTCAGCCAGGTTGTGTAGAATTCTGGCTACATTGAAACAGATCAAGTAAACACATGGATCCTCAAACGTCAGCTGGAAAATATAGTGCAGACTCGACTCGGGACAAGCAACATATGATGCAATGCTCTTTGTTTTTGTTGTTGGAAGAGAGAGAGAGAGAGAGAGAGAGAGAGAGAGAGAGAGAGAGAGAGAGAGATATTACACTTTGTGATTTCTAAAACGTCTGACATTTATAGGCAATCAAGTGTTTTTTCTAATCAGTTCTGAGACCCAACAATGACAAAAGAGTGCAGTTAAGAAATGCACTTAAGCAATTTGAACTTGGAAGATATTTTTTAAAACTAGTTTTGGCAGTGCAGTGAAGGTTTTGGTTTCATTGAATGATCAGATTTTTAGGGTAAATAAATAAGCAAATTGCATTTTCTCATTTTTTAAAAGTTAGTAAAGTTTATGTTACAGAACACTATCTCTTTATGATTAGAAAATCTGACTGGTTTGTGGGGTGCTAACAGTGGAGTCCTTGATGGGGATAGTTATTTGGATGGTTCAGCAGATTATTGTTGTTGAAGAAGATATTTAGTATTGATGCAGTACTGAATCCATTGGACTACCGGTACAAATAATGCTAGCGAACAATCTTATTAGAATGCTGCATATCATCAAGTTCAAGAAACCTTTATTTTATGATTTAGACATGCATAAAAGTTGTGGTTGCATTCAATCATTGTATAAATATGTGTATATCCCTATGGAGTCGATTGTTTATTTTCAGCTATCAGGTTTCATCATAATACTGAGTAATTTCACGGAAAGCCTTTTAAATAACATAAGAGTTGTCCTACAGCATAGGCCCAGTGGTTAAAGTGGGCCGAGCCCCGGCGGGACCCGGCCCCGGCACCTCTGTTATGGGCCCCGGCACCTCATTGATCGGCCCTGACAAATATATCCCGGGCCCAGAGTTTTCACAGTGTAGGGCCCCGGCACCTCCAACAAACCACTTTAACCACTGCATAGACCTATTGGGAGACCTGGAGGAACAGGCTTATTGATTGACAGGTGACAAGCTCAGGTGCAGTCGGACAGACGATGCCACAATAGTTGTCGGTTTCAATGAAGGCGAGGTATCGGCAGCAGCAGCAGCAGCAGCAGCAGCGTCAGCAGCCTAGCAAAGAGCAGCAGCAGCTGCTGCAGAAGCAACGGTGTGGACGTCGGCAGCTGCTTCAGAAGGAACGGTGTTGACATCCGTACGTGATAGCTTCTGTAAGAAATAAGAAATCGTCTGCTGTAGATAAGAGGACGCGATGACAAACCCTTGGATTTTTAAATCACACGGCAAAGCGGCAGCATGGCGTCCGATGAATAAAACGCAAAGCCTGTCGCAGCAGTTGATTCCAAATACCGGAATTTTGGCTCCGTTGGACAGTTTTGACTATCTACCGCCTTCGGGGTATGTATTTATGCGTTGCATTAATTCTGTTGAAGTTTCTTGGGTTGGCATAAAAGTTGTCAGCATTTCAGCTCTATCTCACATCCTGCAATTAGGTGAGTTTTGCTATAGGGATAGAAATACTGGGACCTGACATGTGCCAAATGTCCTATTTCTTTGTTAGTGTTTGCTACTGTTGGAATTTATTTCTTTGCTTTATGATTGAAATTTAACCTCTATTATCGCAGTCTACATTACGGTTGCAGACAGTAATCTAATACTTACAGTATGCCGTTGCTTTGTTATGATATTAATTAACTCTTCCACACTAGCATCAGCTGACACTATTCATCTTGTTTCTTGAGTTGCAGCATGAGCCGAGTATGATAGTTTAAAATGCCGTGGTCTTCTGTAACTTGGCTGCAGTCTGAAATTAAGACAGCTTTTGGACCATATCTGCCTCACAATAATACCATAGTACTATTAATTCTAGAGTTAAATCACATCTCTTTCTGTTTCTTTTTTCATAGCCTGCCTTGCTGCCTACCCACTCCCTCTTGACTGATCTCTGGAATTTACCTTGCCCGGCTGACCACTAAACTTCTGCTGTAGCTATTTTAAGGGTAGGTTAAGAGCCTAGGAATAAGCAGCAACTACGGTACCTGCTTTAAAAAAACCCTATAGAAACTCATGAGAATTTACTTACTTGTTAGTTTTAATATAAAAAAACGGTGCAGTGTTCTTTGATGCTACACCGGGTAATTGCTTGTCATTATGGCAAACTATAGTTCTTACAGTCAGTAAGTGAATTTTCTTTCTATCTACCGGGTAGATGCAGGTTCATTCAATTCTGCAAAGAGACCCTAAGCAGCTTAGAAATGAATTTGCTTCAATGGGTGATATTTGGTATTGGCAGCAGGAGGCTGGAAGTTGGATTAAATTTTCCATTTGACTACTCTTAGGGCTGTCCATTAATTACGTCAACAATTTAGGGGGGGAGGGGGTTTGAAAAAGTTTGACAGTTGTTGACAGGAAGAGGGGGGGTCAAGAGAAGTTGACGTCAACAATTTCACGTTTTACAAATAATCAAAAACTAGGAAATTTCATGGAAAACTACTTATTATAATGGAAAAAGCATGGCAAAAAAGGTCATAGCCATCAGATTTTGACACTCAACGAGCAAAAAAGGGAAAAAATGGTCATCATCACAAAAAATATTAACCTTGTTATTGGGACCTGTCATTGATCTGGGGAGGTCAAAAGTTTTTGACGTAATTATGGAGGGGGGTAACTGAAAGTTGACAGTTGTTGACAAGGGGGGAGGAGGGGATAAAAAAATGCCCAAAAATTGTTGACATAATTAATGGACAGCCCCTTAACCCTTTAACTGGGTGCCCCAAATAATGCTCATCCATTTTACATTGAGTTACAAATAGTTGCCCAGTTAAGGGGTTTTAACTCTACAGTGTATATGAATATATAATTAGTGTTTTGTTTACATGTGTTAGGGTTGTGTTATAGCGTTAATGCTGCAGCTTTGCTGTGAATCTGCGTACAGTGCCCCATCTAAATGTTTCAGTTGATTCTCTGTTATAATTACAATAGTCTGTCTTCTTGTCTACTTCTTGAGTGTCATATCCTATGAGGCTATGCCATATGTCATGTGCATATGTGAGCAGCTTTGATCAAAACTGATTAGACCTAAAGCTGAGCAAATATTTTTTTAATCTTTTGGGAAGTTTGTTCTGAAAGCACGACCTCGGACTTCCTGAAAATGAGAAAAAAGAAAAGCAGAAGGGTCTTTTGCGTGCCACAGTATTAGAGAAGCGTATACCTGGCATTGTGGAAAATAGCCATGAATCAATCGATAGTAGAATCTCAGATCAAGTCATGGACTTCAAATTCCAAATCTCCGTGGAGATTTTGCAGAGAATTCAAGCATCAAATTGAATTTATTATTTTTATCTAAATCATATTTCAACACCCAAATTGCATAATTACAGTATATCAACCGGTAGTCACTCAGAAACTTTTTGTTTTATTATTTTTATCTAAATCATATTTCAACACCCAAATTGCATAATTATGATATACCTTGTCACTCAGAAACTTTTTGTGACGAGTAAAAGATATTTTTGTCCTCCTTTTTCTCGGATGTTTCAGGATGGCTTTGTTAAAATTTCTTAATAAGTGATTCAACAGAATTTTTATGGTGTTATTTGAGAGCTCAGCATTGTGCACTAACTTATTCATTAGTGGTCAGTCCAGTTGAATCCATGATTTGCAATCTGTAGTCCACGCATTTGTTCAGGGTTGTGGATTCAGATAAGGAATGTCGCTGGAATATACTTGTATGGAGGATAATAATGAGTTTTGAGGTGAGGAGGAGAATTTAAGGTAATCTTGTTGCTGCTAAGAAAACTTTTTCATTTGTCTGTAATTTATTTACAAAAATTTTATTTGTTTTGAACCATGCATTGTTTTTATCACTGTTTGCCAAACGTTCCATTTGTAACATAATGCAATGTGGCATTGTATAGCACCTACTATATTTCTACTCAGAGGCACTCAATTTTGGGATGTAAGTGTCAGGTGGGGGGATGCTGTAATTACGGTAAGCAGCAACCTCTTTCATGCCATCTGAGGGATTTTCCCTCAAGACCAACATCTTTCGTTCCATGTTGATTTGCCAGCATTGTTGACAGCGCCTTTGACTTTGGCCTTTGCCATGCTACGGCGCTATAGAAGTTGTCAAGAACCATAACCATAACAGTATTAAATAGCCCTGGTGATATCCTACATTGAAAATTTGGTATATTTCATTGAAAATTTTTTATAGCAGAAATTGTCAAATTTGATCCTTAGTCAGAGGCATGATGGACCCGGTTTGGTCCAGTTAAGGGTCCGCTTTACCCTTTTGATAAAATATTGACTAATTTGCATTAACCATTTGTTAAATGATTATCAGAAGGTTTCTGAATTTATGTCTAAAATCCCGAAAATATATGCACTGTTCATATGGTGAGAATGAGATAGTGTGCGCTTGAATGGTGTGAAAACCAATAAGAACATTGTCTAGAAATGAAATAATTCTTTCTCATCAAGATTGGACCCCACTCTAGTGTCAAAGACTGAAGGATCATCTAGCTATTAATTTCAGGGTTTTATATTTTGGCATAGAATCATGAAAAGCAGTCATGTGGTGAGATTCTGGCCTACTATTTGTGGTATAGAAAAAGCTTCTCTTCATAGGACAATTGTACACTAGATGTCTGCCAGAATGTCAAAATCCACTTGTGATTTCTTGATGGGCAAACAGCTAGTATGTAATTAAAACCCATATAGTATGAGACCTTTCATTGTCATTTACTGTTCTCTATTATTACTGTTCTTGTTTTGTTCCTGTTATTATTAATACCATTTATTGCTTATTATTAATAAGCATTTTATTGCACCCTTTCTAAAACACTGAGGCATCAATCGCTGGTGCTGTGGCATCTGGAGATCAGTCCAGGATTGTGGATATGCAGCAAAGTATAAGGAACGGCTACGCTGCACTGGTGAATATGAGTGGAAGTTGTTTTGAATGAATGCTTCAAGATGAACTTGACTGCAGATGCGCAAAGGCCAGGCTTTATTAGATCCTATTTTCCGGAACATTCTAGCATTTTTAAGCCATGACTTGTGGTGGTCTCGCTTTATTGAATCCCCAGAATGAAAACCTCTGCACCTTGTTTGATCTGCAGTTGATTGCATTGTCGAAATATGAAGTGCTACTTTATTGCTCCTATTTCGATATATTCGTTGAACTGTTATGCAATGGATGTTTACACCTATGGCTTTATTTTGAATAATACTCTTACCTAGCGTATTGTTGATGATAATTTTTGCAAGTAGTAGTGGCAATAATGGTGTAAACTTCATCATTGTTATATATTTTAGATCTTGGTAATATTTTTGTTTATTTCTGTAGAGGCATTTATATCCACCTTTGGCATTTCATATTCCAGCCATCAACGTCATGTTGTTGCTGTTGATATGTCATTAATGTCTTTATGTGGAATCAGTTATAACATTGTTAATGACCAGAGGGCAAAACAAGTGATTTAAGGAAAACAGGAGAATTTTCTTGTAGTAGTGTAGTGTTTGTTTATTTTGCAACATTCTTGAGTTATAACAATTGTGAGTAACAATTCCTTATTAGTTAAACACCTTTTCATTAGGGTATTATATTCTTAGTAATGATACGGTGTGGATTTGGTTTCTGATTTAGTTGATGTAAACTGATTTCTAATCTTTGATGCTGTCTGGAAGATGAAGGGAAACTAAAAGAATTGTTTGTCCATTGTTTGCATAATCTTATATCACTGTTTAATAATATTACATTTTTTAAAGTGTTGAAGAATGTTTTGTATAATTTTAGAGTGAGGGTGGAATACTTTATAAATGAAAACTCCTTCAAAGAGCGTCTTCGAGTTTATTTTGTAAAAAATCAGCGTTCAAGTAAGTGTTAACACACAACTCACCCCTTTCTTTGATCGTTAGGAAAATTAGAAAGTTTAGAATTTTAATAATGTAATATAATACCTTGTTAATTCCTTCAACTGTCACAATAGTAGGATGTGCAGAAAGAACTTATATTCAAATGCTTTGTGTAAAAACCTGTAGTCTGTCTTGGGATTGATGGCAGTCAGTTGTTATTCATCCAGAAGGCCTAGTAGTTGGAGCTTGAGTAAAAATTGACTGATTAAGAATGCCTTTAGACTAGAGAGAGATTTTGTATTGTAGGCTTGTTAGACTTGTTTAACGATAGTTTTTACCTAGATAATCAAATGGATCAAATTCAAATGAACCACTTCTAGTAATTCCTCATTTTCAATTGTGCTGGTGGGAAATTATGAAACATTTTAGAGAGTTTGTTGCCAAATGTGACATTCACATTCAGAGATGAGAAAATTAAAAGCTGGAAAGTTCTGCGTTTAGCTACTTGCTGCATGCCACGTGAAACATGTGGTACCTGCATCAAAGTTTATTATTGACCTTTTTTATATTTTTACATATTTTTATGCATTTTTACATACTTTTTACATATTTTTCATATTTTTCATATTTTTTACATATTTTTATACTTTGGCATAATTTTTACATAAATTTTTACTTATTTTACATATTTTTCACATATATTTTACATATTTTTATACTTTGGCATAATTTTTGTGAATGTTTCACCTTTCTACTGAGTGAAATTCACACTAATTTTGAAAGCAGGTGTTGATAATCAGCAACTTAGTCAAGGCTTTTGGTTTATTATTGATTTCAAAGAAATTATATTTAAGAAAACTCAAAATATTTTTAAGGTTTAAAATAATTTGCCTAGTTTTTTCTCGTGAATTTTAATCAGGTATTTTCTTGAACTTATAAAAACACTGATTTGTTAATTAATCAGTGATATAATTTTTGATCACAGGACTTTGTTTGGTTGATATATGAAGCAGGACGGTAGCTTATTTTTTCATAAACCCTATTTTCGGACCCTTCCAGTCTGTTGGGTATTTTTAACGCTAGAGTGTGCATTGAGTCGCGTTTCTTTTGAAAGGTGGTCTACACGATAATGTGATACAAGCTGCATTGTTATCTTGGCGTGAAAGAATCTATTGAGATGTTAAATGACTTACTGAGATGAAAGCTACTGTCTTATCGGTTGTGAATCTGTATCATTTATTGTTTAAAGAGCAGGCATGAAGATCAGATCAACAATCATCATATTATCAAAAGTTTGCAGAAAATGGCATGATAAGGAAAATAATAACTAATAATATTAATTATGCATTCCTATAGCACCATTTCTGATAAATTATAATAATAATAATTGTGCATTTCTATAGCGCCATTTCTAATACCTAAGGGTATCAATCGATGGTACTTCAAATCCATCTGCAAAAGACCAGGTCATTCCAGAGATCAGTCAGAGGGAAAGAGTTAGACCGACTATGGAGGAAATGATAATTGGAAGAGAGTGCTTTAAGCTTAGATCTGAAAATGCTCAGTAGAAAAAGCTCTCTTACCAATTTCAGTGTTGGTTCTAGGTACAGTTAACAATGAATCAGCAAACCTTGTTGAATGACAATGTTTTGGATGGTTTAACATAGATTATAAATATTGAGGTTGGCCAGACTGCAGTGTTGCAAATTCATTACAAATTTTTAGAGCAAGATTAAAGACCCATCTTTTTGACCGGGCTTATCCACCATAGACTGTCACCCAGTTGTTCGGCCGGATACCATGGATTTGACCTGGATCTTTAGTGATTTGGATTTGGTGTGCCATCGGTTGATGCTCCTGTGCATTATGAAAGTGGCGCTATAGAAGTTTAAGATTAGATTAGATTAGATTAGTTTTAAAAACCAGGAGACCAGCATAGAGTATTAAATTGGTTCTACAGAAGTGCTTAATAATAATAATAATAATTATTATTATTATTATTATTATTATTATTATTATTATTATTAACCTCTTGAATATGATGAGCGTCATAATTATTATTATTATCATTATAGTAGTATTATTCCCATTGTGCTGTAATGGTCTTTATTATTATTGATTGCCTAATGACCGCAGTAGTGAATAGATATTTTTGTTGCTGAGATGTCTGGATGGAAGTCACGTGACATCAGTGACACTATCAAGCATGTAAGCAGGATAATTGAGCAGCAGTTTTTCGGATAAGTTGACTGTTTTCAGTCCTATCATACACAAATTAAATATTGGCTTTTCTGCAATTTTCAGTAAGCCAGTTGGCGTGAAAAATTAATGTTAACTTTTAAAAACATTTTGATAACTGCATTTTGTTTTTTGTGTTAGCAAATAGCAATATTATATTCTATATGTTATATATGTTATATATATAGCATATATTATATAACACATATAACATATATAACACACATATAAACATATATATAAAACACATACAACATGTTGTATGTGTTATATATATACATATATGTTATATATGTTATTTATGACATATATAACACATATATAGGTATAACACATACAACATATATAACATATATATATATAACATATATAACATTTATATATAACACATATAACATATATAACAAATGCATATATGTTATATTATATATGTTATATGTGTTATATATATGTTATATATATGTTATATATGTGTTATATGTATGTTATATGTGTTATATATATGTTTTATATGTTATATGTGTTATATATATGTTATATATGTTATATATGTTATATTTGTTAGCAACTGTTTTGTTAGCAACAGTTTACGCTTTAAAAATTAAATGAGCGTATATATTGCCGCAACGCAGTCAAGGGGTTATTATACCCTAGCCTTAGAACTGTCAGACTGTCTTTATACACTGCATAAAGCAGTACCAGCACTAAATCTTACCTTATCATAGTTATTTGATTTTTGTGTTATTAGTATGTAAGCTATTCTAATTTTGATAAAGTATTTAAATATTTCCTTGGATAAATTTTTTTGATGTTTATGGAAAGGGATTGTGACTTAACTGGCCTTTATCTTCTCTTTGGGTCCAACAGAATGTTGGTTTGATTAATTTGTGATTACTTGTATACGTTGTAAATAAACTATTAATAAAAGACAAGATGCATGTTTTAATTTTGATAAATGAGTAGGTATCATGAAACTGTGAAACTCATTTCAACAAATTTAATTGCACTTGAATTTTATTTTTAGGGCTGGGCCAAATAAGTACTTAATACCGAATACGAATACAAATAGTGTATGCGATACCCCTCCCGCTGCAAGTTACCATATTGCCATTAGCAATAGTGCTATGCATAACTATTATAACTTATAAACACGTGGTTTAACTAGTATATTCGACCCTGAAATGGACAGAATTGTTCTTTTGGCACATGTGATATGAATAATACATTCGTTACGGCGAAATAAGCATATTCATAAGCACTCAAATTTATGAAGCTAAAGAATTAGTCTTTAAACTAACACAACGCTCACACCGTATGCAAATTTTGAACGTCACGTGACCACTGTTCGTTTCGACCAATGCTATAGGAGTATCCAGAACAATCTCTATGGTCACTGATCTATGCCCACCAGCAAGAAATCTGCTTCTGCCATTGGCGTCTATTAATAGACAACAATGGTTTCTATGGTTTCTGCCCACCAGTGGGTGGAGCAACTGGACCTTGTTGGTAAACACTGGATACCCCTATTCAGACAAATATGAAAATATGAATAGGCTATTCATCACACTATTTGGTGCCGAAGTGAATACAGAGGGAATATTCGGCCCGGCCCTATTTATTTTATGCTCACAAATCTAATTTAGGCAGAACTGTTCTGCGTGCAGGCTTAAGAATTCGAATCTTCAATCTGGTGATCAAACTTCTGTCTTGTGTTCTATATATTGTCCGGGTGCTGATGGACTCCCATCCAAAATCGAAATGGTAAGGAAATTGGAAGAAATGGATTGCAAGTGTCTCAATGATTTTTGCTTCACCCCAGAATAAAAATTTGTTTTTAATTCAGAGATTAAACTCTGTACACATATAATTGAGAATGCAGCTTCTTTTGCATAATTACATTTGATGCTGCCTTGTGTAGAGAATCTCAATTTTATTTAGATTAAATTCAACATGAGCAAAGAGAACGGGGATGTTACTGTTTATTTTTGTGGTGTACATTTAGGATAAACAGTTATGATAGCAACTATACAGAAATTGAAGCCATGTGCAACATGAAGAAGTCTCCAATTGAAACCAAAGTGATTGATTGGTAATCTTCATTCTACCATTTCATTTTAAAGAGGCGTTGTCATTCGGGTTAAAGACTCTAGCCCAACTGTCCTCCGCTAATCCACCCCCATTAGCCGCATGCACACACACGCACGCACGCACGAACGCTCACCCATTCACGCACAAGTGATGGTTTTAGGTAAGGGCTTAGGTTAAGGCACTGGGCCAAAGACCTGATCCCCTTCTAGATTTAGAGGAGCCCCTTCTAGATTTAGAGGAGCCCCTTCTAGATTTAGAGGAGCCCCTTCTAGATTTAGAGGAGCCCCTTCTAGATTCAGAGGGAGTACTCTGAATCTCTGATGACTCTCTGATGCAGCAACAGATCGTTGCTCTTTGAAGGCGGCGGACTGAGTTTTAGTTGCGCCTCAGTTTGGCCAATTCATAGCCAAGTTGCAGGAATGAAGACCTGCCTAGGCAAGAATGGATGGGACTGAGGGAGTGGAGTTTCCATTCTTCTCCACTTTACAGCACTAATATATTCCATTCAAAAATTCGTCCATTGGTTACCTCAGACTTCTTAAAGCAGTTTTGCATACAGTACCGACTACCGACAGATATGGGGGGGGGGGATTCCAAGATCACAGAGGTCTGAACCCAATGTACACACAGGGGAATTGGGGCGGCCCCTAATCGGGCTGGGACCAGTCGTTGGATTTGTGTGAATCTGATGACAATTTTTCGGGAAGGTGTAGAGGTCATTGTCGACTGAATCAATAAACTTTATTGTATTACCGCATTTGTCCACTATTTAATGAAACACAGATGAAGTCTGTAAAGTTTGCACTAGAGCTCACGGCTTAACTATGTTACTCAACAGCTTTTGCAGCTTGGGCTCTGCCCCAGACCCCACTGAGAAACTCATGTCACTCCCCTTCCAGCCTAAATGAGATATGGGGTCTGCTTGACAGTGTCCATCACAAACCTTGGCTACATTGATCATAAACTTTCACAGTTCATACTATATTACAATACAGCAGATATTTTTGCTATAAAAAGTACTTTAGGCCTATCCTTTTACAGTTAATACGTACTTAGACAATGGCTTGTGCAGTAAGGGATTTTTAAGCTGTGGCCCGTTAAAACAAATTGCTACAAAATTTGGCCCTTGCTGAAAGAGTTTGTGGACCACTGAGCTAGCTGTTTGCATGGCTGTAGATCCCATATCCTCAGGTTGATGGTGTCCATGCTGAGGATATGGGATTTAGGGAAGCATCAAGCATTGCTTATTGAACTGTCATGTGTCAAGTTTACTGGATATCTGGTCATGTTAAAATATTTGCCAGGCTACTCCACCCTTCAACAGAAATGAATTTATTGGTAGTTTTTGCTGTGAATTATCGCGCTCTGACCTTGGACTGTCTTCTGGTGTAAATTTAGTGCTGAACCATGTTTCTCAGCTGCAGATGACTGCTTATTTGATCTATTGATGTCATTGTTCTCCTCACTTTGCGTACTTCTGTGAGTGAAGGAGTGTGGTTGTGGTCTGTGGCTGTTGTTGAAAATGATGATTGAATACAGAGTGAACAAGTTAATGGCCTTTCTGTTTGATGGATGATTTTGCATGTCCATCTGCACTTGTACCAGATATCAAACCCACAGATTTAATCTTAATCTACTTCAGGGCAGAAGTTTTGTCAATGGTTTTGACTATTTAGAACATTTCTTTGAATTGACTGATATTATTTATTTATTTAAAGGCAAAACATTTTCTTGGTGGATCGGAATGACTGGCTTTGGATAAGTCAGACTACTGTGGCCATAATCAGCCTGGCAGAAACTCTCCTTGTTACCTATTTGGGTTATAAGGTAAAGTCTTTTAAGGCTATTCTTCATCATATTTAACAAGCTTTCCAAGTTGTTAGATTTGATTACTGTTATGTTTTTATACCGTTGTCTATCTTGTAGGTTGACAACCATATTTTTTTGCACTAAAATCAACACTTTGTGCAGTTTTATTTTCATCCTCGGTATACAGTTTGTTCAAAACTGAATTCTCAAAGTATAAAACAAGATCTCGATTTCATTTTATATTATGATGTCACTAGGTTTTTTACCTTTGTTTTAAAGTAAAGTAAAGCAAAATCTTGTGGGTTTCTATAGCACCTTGAAAGCAGCACAACAGTAGCTGCTTATTCTTAGGCACTCAGCCTTTCTTAAAATAGCTATGGGGAAGGTATATTATCAGCCAGGCAATAGTCAACAACCAAAGGGCAGTGAGGCTATGCATAGAGAAGGTATTCTTATACAGTGGATCCCACTGTAATCAGGTTTGTATTAAATATTTTTGCCACATAACAACATAAAAACATCCAGTGTTTTATTCTACAATTTTGTTCTTGAGTTGATAAACTCTGTACCATTTGTTTTCACTGTGAGTACTGATTTTTAAACATTTCTTGTTTAAAGTCATGGTGCAGAATCTCTTCTTGAATCTTTGTGTTAAATATTTTTGCCTCCTTACTGACATAATCTGTTTCAGATTGTCTCTCCAAGCTTTGTTCTTGAGTTGATAAACTCTGTACCATTTGTTTTCACTGTGAATAAAGGTTTTTTATTTCCTGAGAAAGTCAAAGCCAGAATTTCAACAGTGGTTCTCATGCATGGATGCATTTCTTATAAACTGACATAACGAGAAATATTTATTATATAAGACTTATGGTGCATCTACAAGACTACAATTTTAAGACCACTTGATTGTATTTTAATAAGATACAAGAACAAATTTACCATATTGTGGTTTGGGGAATTTCAAAGGTTCCTTGAGGGTAAATGAGCTTTGTGATCCTAGACTGCATAAATAAATAAATAAATAAATAAATAAATAAATAAATAAATAAATAAATATATTATTGTTTTAGTAATTTGTCATAATGTAATAATGTCTCATTAAATGTATCAAAACTGAACCATGGCTTAATTAATAATTAAACAACTTCAGCAGAATATGACAGTGTCTGTCCTGTCGCAAGTTTGTCCCAGATCCAAATTCATGGACAGACTGCATAGAAAAGGTTCTAAGCCTTGGCAGGACATGAAAGGCACCTGTTTCTATTCTGTTTGACCATCTGGATTGACCTCTTGACCACATCAGGACTCATTTGTCTTCAACCCTTTTGGTCTGCTGTTGAGCACCATCTGAGAGCAAAGGACAAACATTGAAGGACTGGCAGTGAATAGAGATGGCAAAAGAGTTTCTTCTGGAGTCTCTGACCGGATATTTAGATATAGAAGACAACATCTAGGCATGGCTAGATGAGTGATGTGACTGATTGCCCAGTTTCATATCTCTGTCAATTAGCAATATGAATATTATTCAATAAATTCACCAATATGTGTACAGTATGTCACATGAGGAAAGCAAAAGTACAGCGATTTATCTTGCCGCCATAGTTTGAACAATTCTATGCTACACAGAAATCAGTGCAGTCTTCATTTAATACTCCTTCCCTACTGACCAAGGCTGACCCATCTGGTGGTGGGTGAAAACATGATGTTTCAGCTGTTGGACCCCCACTAGAAGTAAACCAATTTGGTAAAGAAAGTTTCATTGATAAATTGAATGCCTTGAATGACTTTTGGCACAAATTATTTGTCAGTCAGAAGGAAGAAGCTTTGGTAAAAGGCAGAATTTTCAACTGTACTGGTTTATTACCTAATGTGGCTCTTGATTTAGACAATATTACACAGATTATATTATCACGACTTTGAGCAGATGGTAAAATGGTAAAATATTCTGTATTTTATGTTTAATTTTGCCTCTGTATTAATTTAAGTTTGTTTTGTGATACAGTAGTATCTATGGCATTTCTATGGAACTCGCTGCCCGACTCAGTGATCGCAGACCCCTTCGTTCATTCGCCACTAAACTTAAAAACGCATCTTTTCAACTCAGGTGACTCAATGATGTAGAATTGCCTTGTCTTTGATGTGTTGCCTTGTCTTTACTATTTATTAACCATGCAATTGGTTTTCACAGTAGAGGTCCAGTACCCTACATATGACACACTACACACATAAGGAAATACAAGTGTTGTGTAATACCAAGTGGGTGATTTTTAAGAAAACATGAATCAGTGAGGTACTTGGACAACTTTCTTTACCAAATTGGTTTACTTCTAGTGGGGGTCAGACAGCTAAAAAAAATCAGAGTTTTCAACCACCACCAAATGGGTCAGCCTTGGCCAGTAGGGAAGGAGTATTACGGTAAATGAAGAAAGACTGCACTGCTTTCAATAGGCACTTGATTATGGTCAAAGACCTATTGAAAATAATGCACAGAAAAACCTAAGTAAATGTTTTGTGTGTATGTTCACTTGTTTGCAGATCTTTTATGATCATAAAGTGGGACGTCTTTTTATTCCGGTCTTCCTTAACTGCTGGCTTGCTAAAACTGCCTTAGACAGTATGCTCGTAAGTAATTATATAATTTTTTCCTCCAATGGCTTCTTCATCAGTAGTGTAAACACTGAACTCTGGGGTCCATGGCTCAGTCTTCCTTGGGCCCCTGGCAAAGACCTTAGTTCTGTGGGTCATATTGCTGTTGGGTCACTGCTTCAAGTCATTGGTCTACAAAATGTTGTGCATAGCCTGTGCATCGATTTTCTTGATTTTGTTGCCTCAGTATAAAAAACAAGAATTACAGGCTAGTTGATCTCACTCTACATGACACTAGAGGAGGGTTTACAAATACTGTAATGAGAAGGAAATATATTACTTTTCTAGATCATCTTCGAGGGGTGGAAGAGTGGGTTATGTGCTGGAGCGTCAGGGTAGCAGAGTGGCTTTCACATAAGCAGTAATGCCTCATAAGCCACTTTAAATCATACTAAATTACTAAGTATTTTTGTATCCTTTAAACCATTGCACCTCCTGATATCATGCATGTTGATAACTTCACTGCCAAAATCTGAGACCAAGCAAAGTGAGGCTCTTAAGACTGCTGGCCCCCAACTCTGAGCCATGTAGACCAGGACTTCCCAAGCTCTTAAGTTTAGCAGACCGGTAGAAAGTTTTCCTATTGCACCAGGGACCGCTGCCATTTTAAAAATTCTTCCTCCTATAATATGACGTTAAATATGTTATAAAATATAAGCATGCTTAGCCTATTTTATTTAATTGTCATGGTTCTATATGTATGGAAATATTACAGATGTTAGCAAAATGACACTCACATGAGAAAATATTTTCTAAACTTCTAACTTTGTACTGTTTTCTCAAATTTCTCCACTCATGCCATGGACCACCACATTGGGAAGACCATAGACCATTTATAGGCCATGTTGCTGTTATGCCACTGTTTTTCATGCATATCATTTATAAAGTAATTTTATGGAATATGTGGTTTTAGTGATCGTAAAATGTTAAACATGTGTTGTCTTATCTCCTGTACTTTTAAAAAATTATACGTTTTCTTGTAATGTTGATGAAAAATTAGTTTATTTAGAATTTTATAACATGAATCAACAATGATGAATATAAAGGTACGGCTCCATTAGGAGACTTGTTGCTGGGATATGTCCCCTTACGAGTCCATTAAATTGTCCCCGCACAGTAAGATAAAAAGTAGCCTTGCCTATTGCAAAGATGGCTGATGACAGGATTGTGGCAACTGGAGTGCTGATGTACATTTTAAAAGTGGTGTTTTCGATTGGGAAGAATTTACGCAAGCATAGACATTTTTAGTCACAGTGGCGGCTCTAGGATTTAGCAAGTGGGGTGGCCGTTGGGGTGGCAACTTCTAATCATGGGGGGTCAACCATTTGTTGTTAGGTATGTAGTATTAAGTATAGGGTCCCAACAGGGGAGTCACTGGGGAGTCATGAACTCAATAGGGGGGGCACGGCCCCCCGGCCCCTCTTGTGGAGCCGCCACTGTTTGGTCAGACCGTTGACGCTGCTTGGGCAATTTATTATTTTGTATACACATTTCAATGTCGCATAACCATTTGAGTTATACAAGACCTAGCAGTCAATCGGGCAATGACCTACTAGACCTACTGACCTGGAAGCTGATTGGTTGAATGGTGAAGATATCCGGCTGAATTATCTGCTTGAATGTGCTAACGCATGTGCCTGGATATATCCACTTGTCAATTTTTGTCCCAAACAAATGTTTTGCGAATATATTTTTAAGTGGAGCATCCACTGTTTAATGCCAGCTTATCATTCATGCGAATATTCCGGGTGACTACCGCGTAAAGGATATTTACCCCCGTAACATATCTCCTAATGGAGCCATACCTTTACACATCTACGAATAAGCAGCTACTGTGGTACTACTTCGAAAATGCTATATGAATTCATACTATTTACTTACTTGCTTAAATTAGGTTTTAAAGATTTCAGCAGCAGCCTTTCTAATGCTTTTCTTTTATTTCTGTTTCTTTTCTACTTTCTATTTATTTTCTATTTAATGACCGGCTTTTGTGCTTATTTCGACTAGATCTTCTTATATTTGATGATTCATGTGCGGCTTCCTAAAGGCTGAAGATGAGTGATTGTATGGGCTTGAGTGGAGTACTAATTATACTGCAGGACTTCTTTTGTATGCTTGCATCCATTAAGCACTCTATCGGGCATGCTGATATCAGAATTCTTATGTCTTCTTGGCTTGATTAAGAAGAGATTGAAGCAGAGCAGATATTAATACAGCACTTGATGGAATATTATACTAAATTTACTTCTTTCTTTCTTCTTGGTTCATAATCTTATTCATCTGTTGACTGGCTTCTCTTTTTGCAATTAGTTGAAAGCATTTTCTCCTCGGGGATTGTAGATTTGTATTGTAAAATATATAAGCTTCTGATCACACTGCCTCTAGGCTCTGTGGCCACTGTTTGAAGCAACTGCATGGTTCAGAACTGTCAGTAGAGTGATGTAGGCTTAAAGGAACAGATGTATTCTGGAATAGGAATTATCTATATAAGGAAGCGCTATGCAGGTAATACTTATTTATACTTATATCAGTCAAAACTGCTACTGAAATCTGGGAAGAGCCGGGGAATTGAACTTTTGAATAAATAATATTATATAGGATATATATATATATATATTATATATTGCTTTTAAGGGAATGGTAGATTAAATATGCTAAAACTTTGATAGGAAATTTCATTAAGTTAGTTGTTCTTTTGGCGTTAAGTTCCCTTAAACCTTGTTCAACTCTTCAATCAGCAGTGGCCATGTAGCATCACCAGCGCCGCTGGTTTGTGGATTGCTATCAAATATGTGTGTGTGGTGGGGGGGGGCGGTGGAATAATCAAGATGAACCCGTCTGCGTTGATGTATCTCTCGGTTGAGCGTCATCTCTGAAACGGGGTTGAGCGTCATCTCTGAAACCGGGAGATGTTCCATCGACCACTTATATTAACCCCTTACCTCGGCAACTATTTGTAACTTGATGTAAAATGGACGAGTGTTACTCGGGGCACCCAGTTATTAAGGGTTAAGTTATTCTTGTTTCTGTGTGTGTTTAGAATGATCTCCACCGTGCCATGCAGAAGTCTCAGTCTGCTCTTGCCCAGCAGCTGATCATTCTCACTGCTACTGTGATATGTCTTGTCTTCACAAGGTCTTTAAACTAGCAATTCTTGTTTTATATCCAAATTTTACCTGCCATTATTGTATGCATGGGCATAGCCAGGAATTTGATTTTGGGGGTATAATGTGATGGGGGGAGGCAGTATAAATCTTTCAAAACTTTGCAAATCTTAAAAAACACATTAAAAATTTTAAGGTTGTCTGATTGGGGGGGGGGTATATAAACCGATATACTCCCCGTCGCTACACCCCTGATTGTATGGCTTTGAATTGAGCCAATGGGAATTTTGTAAATAATTAATGAAGTGATTATGTTTTATAAATGAAATGATATTTACGTGACTTGACACTGAAAATTCACTTACTAACAGTGAGATAGAGCATTTATTATACATTGGTTTACAACTAAAATGCATGGAGTGCCCAGAAATCGAGACTGAATCTTAACGAAAGTGTGTATTCACCAATATTTTTGAATTCACTGGTGACCTTTATTTATATATCGATAGAGTTATGATTTGTTTAAAATTCTCTTGTTGCTGAAATTTAATTTTAAACAGTTTTATCAATTATTGTGGGTATTTAACAATAATTTTGCCAATGGCTTATCGATTTTAGTGTTTGTGGCATTCAACATTTGCAAAGGGGAAGCTGCCGTGAGTTTACTCTGTTTGACTCCATTTGGTTTGTCATTGTGACTTTCTCCACTGTTGGTTACGGAGACATCTCTCCAGACATATGGCCGAGTAAACTCTTCATGATGTTGCTCATAGGTGCTGCCTTCATTGTACTTCCTACTCAGGTATCGTTGCACCGATCTGACGATGAATGTTTTGTAATTATTTATTTATAGGGTTTTAATTGTTGCCGCTCTGATGGTTCTATTTAGATAGTCCACCAGCTCCCTTCGTGAAGAGGTCTTGCATCTTATTTAGGCAAAAAATCTCACTACAACCCTGTTTAGCATCGTCACTGGCTATATTTAAATAGACTGAATTTCTAGCACTGCACTTTGAAGAAATAGAACATGTTTCATATTTGCTGATGAATTTTCAAAGTCAATTCCTTATTACAGTCTCAGTTATTGTATTGTAACAGGACAATTTATATAGCGCTGTAGCATAATTAAAAATCAAAAGATCTTTGACAGCTGGGGCTGTGTCCTAGTCCTTGAAAACAATGTTGTCGGTTGAGGAATTGCCACTATGCATGCTGTCATGTAGTCTGAAAATATGTGCCAAATCTAAAGATTTGAACCTAATATTAACCTAAAAAATTTTGCCTTAGGCTCCAGCCAGGAAACTCACCATGTTCCCACAAAGCCCATAGTCGGGAATGGAAGTGTTGGTCTTTTGAGGCATTGGTAATTTGGTACCCCCCCCCCCACCATCCAGAACCCTGTCTGCCCATCTTGCACATAATGACAAAATTTTTGGGTTGTTTTCTATGATTGTTACTTTATCTTTTAGATTTAAACAGCTTAGGCATAGGTTGTGCCACTTTTGTGATGAAGCCATCAAAACAGATATATTGCCTAATTAAATGTTTTTAATGAAAATGTTGCATTCCTATGATTTAGTTCAGTGCTTTTTCCACACACTAATCTTATTTATCAGGAAAGATAATCTGCAAGGCCAGCAAAGTTCAGGGCCTCCTTTTGCAGTAGTAGTATTTGTAGAACAGAATTTCTTTATGGTGTGCTAAACAACTATCTACTCTTATACTCTTAGTATTAGGAAGATTATCAAGAATGTTTACTGTTGGTCTTGGTAGCTTACAGTGTAATTAGTAAACGTCTATTAAATGATGTTATTATAAAAATGCAAATATCGGTAATTAAATGGATGCTTTAGTGGTTACATTGGATTGTCCTTGGATCTGTTTTGATCATTTAATTTGCTTGTTGTATTTCTACCCTTCCGTGTCTTCTGTTATACAGTTTTTAGCAAATCAAGCATATCCACCACATAAATATATCCAATGCATTTTCTTCATGTTATGCTTATGCATGGCTGTAAGTTATTATTAATACTTTATTATTTCATGTTTGTCGATGCAAATTAAGTCATCCACAAAGTTAAGTGAAAAATAAAAATGTGGGGCAAGTCAAAGGCAAACAACTTGCCCAATATTGCTATGCTGTGGCTAGGACAGATTCGAACCCACTACCCTTGGGTTATGAGGCAAGAATCTTACTGCTATTCCACTGCACCCCCTAAAGAGTAGTTATACATAGGAATACATTGTGAAGTGAAGAATGGGGAGTGTCAGTGAGTCATTTCATTTTTCTAGCAAATTTTCTGAAAGACCATCACTGTTTTGGATATTTTTACAAAATATAGGACAATTTTCTACTCATTAGAGAAATTATACTTGTTTATGTGTGTAGTTTGAACAGTTGGCTTATACATGGATGGAGAGGAAGAAAATGGGGGGTAATTACAGCAGCCATCGAGCACAGAACGAGAAGCACGTAGTTGTTGTGGCCACTGTACTTCAGGCAGACACCATTTTGGATTTCCTTAATGAGTTCTATGCTCATCCGAAATTGCAGGTAAGTGACTTTGTTTCTGTGATTTTGTTTTGTTGAGACTATCTTAAAATGCAGTGAAATTGTTATGCGTAGTATAAAAAGACTGTGGCACAAAGCACTGAGTGACCAACTGTTTTTTCAAAATTTTTATTCAACTTATAGAAATCTTTATTTGCAAAAGCAGTAAAAAATATGTATAAAGTATGAAAAAATTAAGTAGATAAGTAAATAAATAAAGTATGACTTATGACTTATATAAAGACAAAAGACATTTCAAACTGGCATATCACCTTTTATATAGAGCTATATGACTCAGTTCTAGCAGGCTGATTCTACACCATTCTATGTATCTATGGATCTACGTGAATGGATTCACCAATAATAATAGCATCATATAATGAGAGACTAAAAATACAGATGACTAATTAGATCAGCATTATTGATGCTAAACATACTTAGGTGTATAAATAGAATGGGGACAAAGAAAGTGTAAATTCTACGTTCATAAAAATATGAAATGATTAACCCCTTAACTGGGCAACTATTTGTAACTCAATGTAAAATGGACGAGCATTACTCGGGGCACCCAGTTAAGGGGTTAAGAAGTGATCGATGTTCTTCTGGTCCTGTTCTTCTTCAAAGCAGATCAAAGTAACTGAAGAGGTTGGCCTGCTTAACATAAAACTAGCCCTTGAATATTTTGCGGTGATGGCTGAATTGAGTGACAATCAGGGGCGTAGCCAGGAATTTGATTTGGGAAGGTATAAATGTTTGGGGGGTATAAACCTTAACTATAAACCATATAAACTACATATAACCACATATAAATCACATAAAAAACTTCAAGGTAGACTGATTTTGGGGGGTATATATACCGATATACCCCCCACCTGTCGCTATGCCCCTAGTGAGAATAGTAGAATGGAAGGAAATCCCAAAGCAATTTAGGTTTGACATGCGAAATGCGCTGCTGTTTTCACGGAAACACTCTGACTTATTGTGACACTATCTTTAGCTTTCCAGGGATACTGTTAGATTTGTCCTCAACCGATATCACGCGAAAGGGGCACAATATGTGAGCGGAAGAGAGAACGACTGTATAAAGTTTGAAGTTGTAGAACACATGACTAAAAAATTTTTCAAACTGGAAAAATGTAGGTGGTAAAGAGGACATTTTATTTCCCCAGAACAGGTAACTTATTCTGTAATATATATATATATATATATATATATTCTATATATATATATATATATATATATATACACACACAAACACACACAAATGTATGTATATATATATATATATATATATATATATATATATATATATATATATATATATATATATATAAGGATTGCATGACCTCTACAGTAATGAGAAATTTTAAATTTTTACTTATCTGACATGGGAAAAGTGAAAGTGTGTGCACTTTTAGGGCATCGGCTGTAATGAACGATTGACACTCTGTGGTACTCCAAATCCATTTGCAGGAGATCAGATATATCAGTTTGGTGGGAGATCAATGAGTATGGGCAGTGGCAAGGCAGACTGTGCAGGAAAGGCAAAGAAACTAATGCCAGGAAGATGAATTTGTCTACAAAATGTTGGAGCTTTTGTGATGAAATTGAATCATTTTCTTCTGGTCATAGTATGCACTTGTGCAATGTGCACCATAAGGATTGCACGACCAGATTTCTAATGTCCTCTTATACTGATATGTTGGTTTCTCTATTTCTTATTTTGGCATTGCTTCCATTTTGAATGATCTTACTTGATGTTAGGGAATCTCTTATATTATGTATTGTATAATTAATTTGTTTGTCCTTAGGACTACTTTGTCGTTCTTCTTTCTCCCTCTGAGCTTGATCCCACGATGAAGCTGATTTTGCAGGTCCCTATCTGGGCAGCTAGAGTCATTTACATTCAGGGATCCGCTCTGAAAGACACCGACCTTTCCCGTTGTAGGTCAGTTTTAAACATTTCAATCTTGAAACCTGTTTACAATTTTGCCTTAAAATGTAATCATTTAAGCTGTATAATTTATATTTGTTTGCTTTGTTGGTGATCATTGTTTAGTTATTACCGATATTATTAAATAATGTTATGCGCCAGCGCTGGCATTTTTAGTGAGCATTCAGCAGAAATGAATGCTCACTAAATTATTTATACAGCATCATCCTTGGTACAAATTAGACCAACCTGCACAAGTTGTAAAAGCATTTTGTAATGTCACTGAAACTCTGTTTATGAAGTAGGTTATTAGAATTCTTTTATGCTCATAATAATAATGCTAATAACAGCAACGACGATGACAACATCTAAAATAATGCTGCTGCTGCTGCTACTACTACTGCTACTGCTACTGCTACTGCTACTACTACTACTACTACTACTACTACTACTACTACTACTACTACTACTACTACTACTACTACTACTACTATTACTACTACTACTACTACTACTACTACTACTACTACTACTACTACTACTACTACTAATAATAATAATAATAATAATAATGATGATAATAATAATAATAATAATAATAATAATAATAATAATAATAATAATAATAATAATAATAATAATTAATGCACTTTATGGCACAAGCTCTAATATGCAGAGGTATCAAATGATAATACTCCAAATCTATAGTCAAAGGATCAGAGTAAAAATATTGCTCCATGAGTTTCTATATCTGAACCTAATTTCTCAACATATTTTACTGATATAAGAGATGTTTTTTGCAATGACAGATCTTCAGAGAATTAAGGCAGTTATATAAAGACTAGGTTACTGTGCGTCAGATGATGCTTTGGTGTTTTCTATGCGATAATTCGTAGAGTTCAAGATGCTGAAGCGTGCTTTTTGATTGCTGCACGGAACTACACAGACAAGACAGCCGCAGTAAGTGTTTGCTTAGATTGCTTGTCTTTTTCTCTGCAGCAAGTCCTCAGCACGGTGTTTTTTAACATGTAAACTACGGGGGCCGTGCCCCCCCCAGTTGTTTTCTTGGTCATCACAGTAATTATGTTATGACGGTCTGCCTTTCATACAAAGGCCCCCTAGAGGTTATTCCGAGTTTTTCTCAATTGGGCTTTGGCAGTCTTTTCAGAGAAACACTGGAAACTGCTGCGCATTGCCATCATACCTGACTGTCTGCACTTTTTGATCCGATATTAGAAATTTTATTCTACTACCATTATGGCTGATTTGTGGGTAGCCGGGTAGAATAAATAAATAAAAAACGGGAAGTGCCAAAATTAGTTTCCATCCAGAATTTAAAAGTTTTTCATCGTCCCCTTAGTAATTTTTCCTTAGAAAACACCTTGAAGTCCTGTCTGAATATTATGCTGTCATATTCGATGTGCTGTTGCTTAAAGTTATTATTGTTTTGTTTGAAGTAACGTGCTTTTTAATGTGCTGAAATTACCAAAATAAACACCGGCAGTCAAGCTGAATGTAGCTTAACCAGAGTTGGCAGATACTGTGTGTCTTGGAAAGAATTGGCCACCTAAGCATATTGAAATTACTACCAGGTACCTCATACCTGTACAAGTTTTTTTTAAAATTACCTACGTGCGGAAATGTCTATTACAAGCATAGCATGCTGTCTTGCAGAAATATACTGTGCTGTTAGTGAGATATTGAAATTTAATTAGCACTACACAAAAGATTCCTAACACAGGCCAGGCATCAAATGGAAACCTGAAAAGTCCACAATTTAGATGAAATGTTCTGAATCTTGTTTGCCCAACAAATAAACAGAAAACTGTATCTGTCTAACTATCTGTGATAGTTGACTGCAAAAGTTTCAAACCTCTTAAATGAGCCAATGTAGTCTAATGAAATTTTCCTGTAATGACACTAGTAGATGTCACTTTATGCATTAAATATGTCTACATGGGCCACTTTTCCCCCCGGCCACAGTGTACAATATTAAATGATGATTCTGTATAAACACTGGAGGAGTTGTAATGGTCCAGTGGCTAGCAAGCTGGATGACTGTTAGTCATGAGATCTGAGGTTGACATACTGGCTTTGGCAGAAACTTTTTCATGGCTTCAGACCCAAATGGTCACTCGGCCAATTCAGTGGTTTATTTAGTGTTTACCCAGTGGAAGGACACGTGGCAGCCACCCTCATTCAGTCAATGCCTTAACAAAATTGAGGACGCTAACTCTTCAGTTCATCTGCAGGTATTGATTGAGCTAGCTTTATGTCTTAATAGGGCTTTTTTCGGTGGGAACGCACGGGAATGGCGTTCCCACACCTTTTTTTGCCAGATTGTATATATATAATTATGGATATGTAATAATGCATTTGGGAACGTATAGGTACAGCGTTCCCACACCTCTTTTTGTTGATGAGGAAAAAAGGTCATCA
This sequence comes from Metaphire vulgaris, assembly GCA_018105865.1. NCBI lineage: Eukaryota > Metazoa > Annelida > Clitellata > Crassiclitellata > Megascolecidae > Metaphire > Metaphire vulgaris. Next base: position 9,590,304 of record CM030848.1, on the reverse strand, counting down.
CCACTTTTTGACATTTGATGACTATAAAAGGTCATCACCACTAAGAAAATAATGTCTAAACTTTTTAGGGGCCTGTCACTGCTCTGCCCAGGGGCCCGGAATTTCTCTCGATGACTGCCCTCCCTAGAAATGAGTTCCCAAACCTTTTTTCCTAGAAAAAAAGCACTGGAAATAGGCACTGTGTTTTCTCTCTTTTGCAAAGCCGGATGCCCATTGGGACACCAGTAATGCCTGTTCTTAGGAATTTGTTCAGTTTGACCAATTCTGAATCAGTAAAGTTTTTCTCTAGCTATTCATATATATAAGAATTGAATGACTATATTCAGTCACCATGCTTTTTCTGAGTTGTGAATGTGTATGGCTGAAATTTTACCGTAAGCTAAGCAGCTGATTTATTTCACGGGTGCTTCTTGGAGTTGATTATCAAATGCTTACCGGTATATTATAGTTATATAGCAAAGTTCTTATTGGTCAAATGATTTTTATGTGCTGTAGTAGAGATGATAGCTGTAACACTTCTTTTTGCATAAACTTAATTCTACTGCTGTGCTGCTTTCTTTTTAAATACTTTATTATTATTATTATTATTATTATTATTATTATTATTATTATTATTGCATGGTTGTTAGCACTTGTTAAGTCATTGACAAAGTGAAGAATCATAAGTATGCAAAATCTTTGACGTTTATGATAAAGTAACAATTGACTGTATTTGTGAAATGCTGGATTAAATCCAATACATGACTTTGTTAAGAATCGTTATCACTCTTTTACACTTCGGTTCTCTAAGAAACCACTTTATTTTGTCAATCATGTAATGACAGACTGTGTAATTGTTAGTTTAGAATGACGTTTATCTTATGTTATCTGCGTTTGCAAATAAAGATATTCTATAAGGGATGAACAACTTGCCTAAAGTCACTACACAGTGGCTGATGTAAGATTCTTATCCATTGCCCTCCGGTTGCATGGTTAGAATCCTACCACTACACCAACACAACCCCTCTATTTGGGTATATATATATATTGACAATGTTGCTTTTTACCACTGAGGATGTAATTTATGCACATTTGAACATTGACATGGCTGTCGTCAACTTTAAGTAAAGACACAGGCGTAAATAACATTATACTGCTGTTAGATACCAATATAAGAATTGTTGATCCCATTCTGGATTTGGGTTAAGCTCAAAAGTCCTACCTATTAGCCTTCACGATAGCTTAGCTATTCTGAGTATGGATGGTACTTCTTTAATCTGAGTTTCTTCAGTTGTTCATTGTTGTTTCAGCCCGGGGCATATGTGGTCATCCTAATAGTCATATCCTTCAACATTCATGGGCACTTACATGCAGCCCTTGATCCAGAATCATATTCTTTCCACTCACAAAATGTCCATACCACCTTTGTCTGTTTCTTGCCACCACATCTGAAATATCTGCTGTGTTCCAAGTGTCCTATGGATGCTGTTGGTTATTCTCTCCTTCAATTTCCTGTCACAAATGAGTCTTTTCTGTAATTTCTGTTCTATTTTTCTTTCGACCTCCACAGTCGGGGTCCATATTTAAGTATCTCTCACACAGTCATAAACTCAGTGCTTTTCTTTCATACCAACATTCCTGTCACCGTCTCTCTGAATTTCAGTCACGCAGAATTTAGACATGTCATCATTGTAAATTTAGCAGGACACTCACCACAAAGGAGGTCTCCAAGATGACAGAAATCTCTGTATTATTTTCATTGGTTCTCCATGTTTTATCACTGGGCTTCCTTTTTTTGGTCTCTGGATGAAAGCACCGTGGACAGACAATTTTCGGATATCTTTGTTGGAGTTCCAATTTTGCCATGATCCTTCTGAAATATGAGTTATTACTCATATTTCAAAAATATAATTACTTTTAATGCTTACTACATAAGGATGTTTTACTTTCACTTTATTTTGTTGTGGTTTTCCACATCTGAACATCAACTTCTATGTTTCACTCTTAACTATTAACTCCTTGGATTCCATTTGGTTTTCCATTTCAGCTCCTCTGCCATTTCTTCAATATTTTCAGCCTATTAGGCCTAAAGTTCCCAGAATTGTCCTTCACTTACCATATTTCTCTGCTCATGCTAAAGGAATAGAGATCGTTGATGATATATCGTTATTGTGTTTAATAGATTTTCTTAGAATACTCTCAGCATGCTTTCCTAAGATGTAAATGATACTGCATTTTTTGCACAAAAAGCAGGCACACTGTACAGAATATGTTTGTTCAAATAACTTGTACAACACTTCAATATGTTCTATGTTATAGTACATGACTTACGTTGATTTTTAAACTGCTCTTGACTTTGGCCCTGACAATTCTTATAGCACTACTTGAATTTTTCATATTAATGATGATGATGATGATGATGTTGATGATGATGATGATGACGATGACGACTACAGCTATAATGGTGGTGGTGATGTTAATGGTAGCATTAGCATTGATGACAATGGCAATACGGTATGACAGACTTTACTTGGGTGAAGGCTTACAGAAGCGCTTGTTATTAAAAGCTATCTACATGAAATTATATTAAATGACGGTGTATTACATGCTGTGAAATATGATGCTGCTTTGTGAAACAATGAAAGGGAGTGAAAATGTCGAGGCTAAACAAATTACTGGCGTTTAGTGAACTCTATTGATTTGCATGTATTGTTCTGTTTATATTTGAGCATTTGCAGTGGCATATATCACTATAGTACTGACTTGGATCTATTCAAATGGCCAGCAATATTTTTTATCCTTTAACAGGTCAACGTTTTGTCTTGTTATAACAAACTGTAGCTGATCAATTCCAAATAATATACTGTAGCTGTTGGTTATAATGTTGTTATTAATTTAGTCAGAAAATTGCAATGTGATGAGTATTGCTTATAATTATTATTAAAATTATTATTAAAATTATTATTAAAATTGCTTTTAATTGTTATAGTTTTGTTAAATTTTCAGTAATTATTTTAATACTGATTGTGCTTGACTTTTACTTGCAGCACTAACAACAACAATGTGAATATCGATACTTGTTTCACTCCTTGATTGCCTCTAACTTCACTGACTTATTGCAAGGTTTATAATCTTCACAGTGGCCTGTTATTGTGCAGTTTGCTTTGTCTGATTTTACCACATATATTTTGTTCTTGTTTTAGGATCAGCATACTATTTTACGATCATGGGCAGTTAAAGACTTTGCCCCTCAATGCCCTCAATGTGTGCAAATCTTCCGACCTGAAAATAAACTCCACGTTGGATTTGCAGGTCATTGATTAATTGGAACAATTTCACTAAGGCTGGCATTGCCTAAATAAACTAAACTTGTTGTGCGTTCATTTTAACTAATTGAAATGACAATTTAAGAAATTCATATATTTGCTGATATACTTTAGAATTTCTTTTATAGTTGATATGAATCTGCCGTGATTATTGTGAAATGTGTTGCTGATACTCTAATAAAATAATTAATTCAGAGAGTTCAGACTGGAGATTATGTCTGGCTGGAGATGTCAAAATAATAGATGGCATTTTATAATTCCTAGTAAAATGCGTTTCTAATTGCCATTGCCAGATACAATTATTGCCTTCACTTGCCTCTCTGACATGCAAGTGTTGAATGTATCCATGATCCAGTGAAATATACAGTCACACTGAAACACAGAGATACTGTCATGAAGGTAATTGGGCTTACAACGTTTGTCAAAAGTCAAATGAAAGCTAATACTGCCCTTGTTACCCGGTATGTGTTGCTATTTAAAGAGTAGCAGCAGAAAGGTGATATCTTCTTGGAAGTCATGAGAAGCAACTTTCCTGCTCTTTGAAGTGAAATTCAGAGATTGCAGCATATTGGCAGTCAGAAGATGCTGACACTACTGGACAAAGGCCATCAAAGAGTGCCTGAATAAGCCTGGATGGAATCCTTGCTGTGCAATAGAAGCTTTCCTGACAGAGAGTCTGTCTGTGTTGTCAGAACACGGCTGATCTATGATAAATGTTGCTGCCAATGCTGTCATCAAGTCGAACTTATCGGCAACTGTAAATGCAGCAACAGTCATCATCCAATTGCAATCAGCAACTGTGCGCATTATTTTAACAAGTGGTTTGTAGGAATCGAAGTGCTGTTTTTTTGTGCCACGACTGACCAATGAATGGATTGTCTTGATCTGATTAATTTGCATTTTTTTATATTTATAGAATTTGTCGTTTGCGAAGATGAGTTTAAATACGCATTGCTGGCCAACAACTGTCTCTGTCCTGGCGTCTCTACGCTCGTAACGCTGTTACTCCACACGTCACGTGGCGCGTAAGTGTACCGTTGGTGTCTCATCATTCACTTCTGCCTGATTTGCAAAGCAGTATAACAGATTTTCTTGAATCTTATTTGCTTTCTGCATGTTTGCCATACATGCTAAGAGGTTTTTCCATGCGTCATGTATGAATTTTCAGGTTATTTCATTTTGTTGCTTTCTTCAATCAAGTTACCGCTGCATGCAGAGTGCTATACTGATTCTGATGAACTGTGAGAGTTGAATGACTCCACAATTCTTTTCACTTTCTTCTTCCTCCATATGAAAATAATTTTATAGGTGGCTGCAACAAATGAAACCATGATGCTATTTCAAGACATTCGGCTGTAGCTGTTTCAACGGCAGATTAAGCGCACCCAGGAATAAGCAGCCTCTACGGTACCTGCTTTTGAAAGCGCTGTAGAAATTCACGAATGTTTACTTACTTACTTACTTACTTACATTCAGTTAAGATTAATCTATAATTCTATATATATATATATATATTTTTTAGCCCATTCGTGGTTACGATGGCAATTTTAATGGTTAAACTCAACTTTTACTTGACCATAATTTTATTTAAAGTATTGATTTGCTTAGAATTGTGTTACAACAGTAGCTGAGTTGATTATGAAAGATGCGACAGTATTTGGACTATGATGCTTATAGTAAACTCAATGATGAGGAAAATGATGAGCATTTCGAACACAGTCACTTTTCTTTTGATCGAAGTGTAATGATTGTCTTTTGCAAGACTACCGGTAGTTAAGTTTCAAAGCACTGTTTTAAAATATGGTTCTCCGGATTTATTTCAATCTTAGTCATTCAAAAGTTGTGGGGGAAAGGACATTCACAGTCCATTGATTTTCGCATGTGTATAGTTTTGTTGCTTTCTTCATTTGAATTGCAAATCAAAATCATTAGGGATGCTGATGTATATTTAAATGACTTTCAACCATTGCCATTTTGTTTCTTTGCCCTTTCTTTACATCATGAACTCATTGTATATATGCAATCATGTACGTGATTCAAATCGATCTACATAATTAAGTTCTGTATAATTCCTCTCTCCTAATTTCTGGTCAATGCATCATGGTTATATTGGATGTATATTATATATGATATGGTGTAATACACAGCTATTTTCTTAGTGTTTTTAAAATACTTTATCATATCCAATTGGGAGCAATTAAAAATACCTGCCATTTCAAGATATATAAAATTGTATGGACAGAAATTTTCCTTCATTGTTCACAGAAATAACAAAATAGTTGTCATATTGTTTAATTACACTACATCATAAAAGATAAGACCTGGAGAACTAGAATTCCTGTAATCAATCGATATTTCAATCAAGTTGTATCTCTGGCTCATTTGGTAGAACATCAACCCAGGTTCAATCCTCGACACTCGTATCCACTGGGACACGAGCAGGGCTGAATTAAGCTTCTGTTGGCCCATTTCGACAATTAATCAATGGGCCCCAAATGGCGATGCCTTACACAAAAATGTCAAAAATATGAAAATAATATGAATAATAATTAATTAATTGCTGCAATAGTGCTTTTAGGAAAGGGACAAATTTTAATATAATATTGATAATAAATATACTGTTATAATATTAGGATCATGACTATTTGTGGTTCAACAGCAATAAACTCTGTCTGTATTGGCAATGATGGAACGGAAAAAGATAAATGGAAAAGTTTTGTGTTTAGCTATTGCCGCTAATGAGCTGGCAGAAAGCAACTATGATGATGATGATGATGATGATGATGACGACGACGACGACGACGACGACGATGACGACGATGATGATGTATTGGCAATAGTGGAAATCTAGTATAGGCTCCTAAATTGCTATATTTATCAATGATTTATAAGTAGGCCAGTTTCAGTTGAAACATGCAAAGTGGTCAATCCGGCCCTGTACATGAGTGGGTTTTACATTAGCACTTTAGGCTAATGACTGGTGCATTGTTATCAAAGTACAATATGCATTGAAGATTTATTACTTCTGAATATATTTGTAGCAGGTGTGGGGTGAAGTAATCTGATACCACTAGTACAACTGTTGAACAAGTGTATAATTCAATGTGTTATATCTTTCCAAAAAAATGCTGTCACTATTCACTTTCACCATAGAATCAGTGACCTTGATGAAATACTCTTAAGCTCAAATTTCAGACAGTTTAATCTTCACAAAAATCTCAAGAACAATGACCCATATTTCTCTTTTCTGGGCAACAACTATGTATGTTGTCATTTCTTTGGATGAACTTTGGAGTATATCGGTGCCTATATGTGGTATTGTTGTATTGAAAGTCTGAAACTGTATAGTACCACTAGTAATAATTTATAGTTATTTTGGCAGGCGTTTCTTATGCCAAGGATAGCTTTGCTTACATTTCATTACCGGTACATACATTTAATTACTTGGTCACAGTTTTTATATTGCATTGGTATTTTAAATATTTTATTTTTTGGTGGTGTCTGATTTTAGACCCCCATTTGTTTCCTTTCTTTTTGGTTGTGTTTTGTGTGTGTGTGTGTTTGTTGACTTGTGAGTTGATCCTGGTTGTGTTCTAGAATGGATTTTGGCAGTAAGTTGATCCTTGCTGTGGTAACAAGCGTCTACTTGTACCTTTTCTTCTTCCTCTCCTGTGTTGTTTCTGTCAAATTGCTTCATGATTCGTATGGAAATGTGAGTATTGAAATGAAATATGCAATTGATGCATGCTAGAGTTTTACGAGGCATTCATATTTTTTGTATTTCAATCATTTCAGTCCCACTCCCAAGTATTCTTTTTGATTTATTATTCATTTCTTGTGAAAAAATTTCATACTCTTTTCTTTTCAGTTGCTTTATATTTCCAACTTTTTAATAGAGCATGTCGACTATGTGAGTTTGTATTTTGAGTTGTTGGTCATAGTTCCTATCCAGTTAATCTTAACAGATTGCATTCAGCTAGTGCAGCACTACTGTTAAGTACCTGGTAGTTAGAAGCAGTATTTGCTTTGCAGTAAATAGATTTTTAATTTCATTTGGAACCTATGAATAAAATTGTGTCCAAAAACGCCACCCTGATATGCCACCCTGATATGCATCTAAAAGCAATGCTTATGGAGATAATGATTTACCACAAGATATTTTCCAGTTCATCAGGGGCGTAGCGAGTAATTTGTTTTGGGAGGGTATAAATATTTTGGGTGGGTATAAATCTTAACTATAAACCACATATAACCACATGTAAATCACATAAAAACTTTAAGGTAGACTGATTTGGGGGGTATTTACCTCCTGCCCCCCCGCCCGTTGCTCTGAGTAGAAGTGTGTGTGTGTGATTAAATTTTGGTTAAAATTCAGATTATATCAGAATTGCAAAATGGCAATATAAATTTAATAGTTTTATCGGCACGGAATGGACTGAGCATGACAGGATTAAATCTGTGTTCTAATCAAATGATTTTGGATGATTGATGTTTTTTGAACAACATGTGCTGTTTAAACTTGCTTTATTTCATTTTTTAAAGATGCTGTGGTTAATGCATGAAGGGTTGATAAGACGAAAGGCTTTGTTGTTTGTATCTATTGCAGATTACTTTTGTACAGAATATTACAGCAATAGACATCTGTTAACGATGTTTAAGTGTACTTAAGCTGTTTATCCATATGCTGAAAGGTACTAATGAAATGGCTGTTTCTTGGTATTCATAATTGTTTGCCGACATCCAATATAACGATTCTTTGTCCAGTCATGTGGCATTTGTTATAACAAGGCTCTGCCATCAGTTGTATTAATGATCCGCATATCAGTTGCTCATTGGGACAGCTGCAAATCCTTAGCTAAACTGTAGCTGATTATTTTATGATATCAGTTGCTGTGCTTCTTCTGTAGTTGTTTTTTCTTAATATTTATTTCACCCTACAGAGGCAAATGTAAACACACACACACACACATATATATATATATATATATATATATATATATATATATATATATATATATATATATAGGTGGGTGTCTTAGACAAAGTATGAGAGATAGAGACCAGGGGGGACCATTTTATTTTGTACCTTTTACCAACTGTAGTACTAAGTAAAAATTTCAGGATCTTATTTTATCTGGAAGGGGAGTGCTCAATGGCCTAAGTTTGACCATTGTATAGATTTCAAAAAATTTTTATTTACATTTGTCTCCATCCTGATTTAGACATTATGCAGTAAATGAACAGACCAAAAATGTGTAATATTCCATGTTCAGGACACATGTTTGACTGTTGTTAGCAATAAATTTACAAAGTGCAATCATTATATCTACTATAATAATAAAATTGTTGCAGTTTTGACAGAAACAGTATCTAATATTACATAACGTGCCTACAATCAATAGCTTCAACCCACTGTTGTGAAATGATATTTCTTATTGGTACCAGGAACTTGGATCCACTAGTGAAACTAAATCAGCTTCCAACCCTGAGACAAGTGTTGTTGCGTTCCATTACCATCTAAAAGGAAATCAAATCTGAAAACGTGCTTAAACGCTAGTCACTTTTAAGAGTTGATGAGCCTCTTTAAAACGCAGTTTAGTCCAAAGCCACTGTTTCAGTTGATGGCAACCCCTGAAACTGGTGTAGTTTTATCGGCATGAATGGAAGGAGCCCGACAGTGGAAAGTATGAAGTTCTAATCAGCCATTCTGCAAGGAAGATGAAAGAGTTGTTTGCTTGGAGACTTTAGGCATTTTTTAGGACATGATGCCAGATATCAGCATAAGACTTAAAGGTTTTGTTGTTTGTATAATTGCATTTATCATAGAATTTAAAATAAAATGTGATTAGTTCAATGCGTCTTCCATTCTCCAGCTGTATAACAATGAATGGCACTCTATTCATTTGTGATGCCATTCATTTGCAATATAACACCTGTTCCAGTCATGACCATTTGTTATACACTCAAAGTCAAGTCATTATAGGCCATTGGACACACTTTTAGACCAGTAAAAATTGAGGGAATGATAATATGGAATCTGTTTGATAAAAAGAAAATATAGCTACTGGACAGTTTTTCTTAATAAAAGTTACAACCCTGAAATAAAAAGAAAGGTTCCCTTTGGAGAGCTAAACATTGAATATCAGGAAAGGACGGTGCAAATATGTTTCTTCAATTTTTGTGACACTGCAGGAAGTACAGTTTTGTCAATCAGACTAAGTTCTGCTCTTGTTTTGTAAAATACTACTAGTAGTTAATATCTTCAGAAAGTTTCAGCCTCCTTTAGCCTTTGATATTTCTAAAGTTATAGAGCTCTGAAATTGTTAGAAATTTAAGTGGCTGTCATAAAATAATAAAAAAAATGGCCAACCCTAGGTAACTATGAACGTGAATATCTTAAAACTACATCAAGATAGTAGGCTAAAATTTGCAGAAGTTTTTCATATGACTATGTTTGAGGAACATCTGTGTTAAATTTCATAATTTTTTGAGATTGGTCGATTTGTTGAGTTGTCACAGAATGACTCAAAACAGAACATATTTGAATCTTTGTGGTCATTGAGCACTGCCTTCCAGTTGGAATAAACAGCTGAAATTGCATCAGAATACTAATTTATTACCTAATGGAACAAAAGTAATTGGTGCCTAATCTTTAGGATTTAACTTTGTTTTTATACCCATGCAACTGTGAACCATCATTAATTATATATATGTATATATTTATATATATATATATATATATATATATATATATATATATATAGTCTATCTTCATTTATTATGGAGAGTTTCTGATTTCAGATTAAACCATAGATTAATTAATTATAGTGAATCAGTTACCGGTACTATTCCTTTTGTTGGATTCCTTAGAGGTTGCTTTCTCTGTTGATATTTCAATGTTTTATTCCTTGAGCCTTTACGAATTATCTTTGGAGTTGATCTGCTAATACTAATTTACTAAATCTACTGAAAGTAAGATATATGATATACTGATATATAGGTAGGTAAAATTCAGAGCTTCCATTCCTTGAATATAACATCGCTGACACTGTTATTGTCGCTTCATTATGTATTTATAAGATTTGTGAAGGTGAGATCTGTAGGCTTTAAAATGCTTGCTTAATTCAGTGAGATTTGTTGGCTTACAATATGTACAAAGAGACATATATGGGTTGCTATTTTACTATTAGGGACTAAAATTTCAAGCTGATTAATAGATTTGGCTGGCTCCAAGCAGCATTGGTAAGCACTTATTGAACATAAAGTATGAGGCTTTGTGCCAAATGTCCCCCTTGTTACAGGTCAGTATTGCACTACCACAGATAAGATCAATGCTCAGGCGCCCACTTATTAGCTCTTGGCATTCATTACATCTTGGTCATGATTGCTGTGTTTCTAGTTGTATTGAGAATGAGAAAGCCACACAGAAAATGCAGTGATTGTTAACGGATTTTATTACTTGATTCAGAAGAAATCCTAGGTTTGTTTAGTCAGCAGGGGCAGATCCACTGGAAGGGCACAGAGGCCACGTACATCACTCCAAACCCACCCACCCCAAAAATTTGTTAGCTAATTTCTCATCACATCAAAAATCCAAAAAGCCGAGAAGTTATAAAAGGCGACGAATAAATAAGCGAGTGTTGTCTCCTCTTTTCTTTCGATGATTTTAACTAGATGCATCCATCTATATTATTTGTTTACCAGCTTGTTTTTGTAAAGCGCTCTTGACTTTGCCTAGTTTGTCATGTTTACTGCGCTTAAGAAATTGTCTTGCTTAATAATAATGATAATGATAATGATAATGATAATGATAATAATAATGATATAATAATGATATAATAATAATAATAATAATAATAATAATAATAATAATAATAATAATAATAATAATAATAATATATAAGAGATGGGGCAAGGAAGAATAGGAATGTGACACAAAGTGTCCTGTCAAAAGTGAATCCCTCAATCTGCCTCTGGTAGTCAGGTTCTGTAAGATGAGCCAATCGGATCAGAGCTCAGTAACATTAAGTTATGATGTGTGGTGATTATAGGCCTACGGTAAGTATGTTGGTCATTTTCTATATTGCTTTGCTACTTACATTTATGGGTAATAACGGGAACAGGTGAGTAAACAGGTAGGCAGCAATCAACTTATATTTAAATGACCAGTGAGGCTTTGCAGTTTGGTCATTAATGTACACATTGAGTGAGTTAGACTGAATCACTGCATATGAACAAAGTGCGGTTTAAATTTTCAAGTGAGAGCAAATCAGTCTTTCATGGTTTCTCCTAGAAAAGATAATTAGAAAAATGATGTTGTTTACGATAATGAAGGCATCAACTGAAGAAGGTTATTCGGCTGTAATGACTTGAATTGCAGTTCCATATTCTACTTGTTCTTACGGATCTGTAATAATTTCAATTTGGTGTGTAGTTTTGGTCTTCTGGTCTGTGAGTTAGATTTTAATCAAAGGACTTGTTAGTTTTCAAGAGTCAGCCTTGACTTTCATATTAAGATACTGTACAATTTTTCTTCTCTGCTATGGTCTTGCTTTTCACTAATATGCTGATTTCTCCATCGGGAACAGTTTATAAATTTTCCCTTATATTCAACTACAAACCAGAGGGAAGAAGATCTAAAGGAAGACCGAAAAGACGATGGGTGGACGGATTGAAAGAGGATCTGCACATGGCAGGGCTGAATCTCAATGGAAAAACTGACGGATGACACCGAATGACTTTGGAAGAAATAGCAAAGGACAGAGAACTTTGGAGAGATGTCATGGAAAGTCAATAGCTAAACACAGCTAGAGGACGGACCTGACCTGACCTATATTGGGAGTGACTTTGCTTTCTTCATTTGAAAAACTCGCTGCATTTCAATGACGTGCAAAAGGCGACAGTATTCTCAAAAACACACACATGCACCTGTTGTGAACATGGACACTTGTTTTATGCTTGTATCCATGAACCGTTTGCAATCTTAATATTTGCAGACATTTGTATATTTTAAAATGGAACTCTATGTTTGCAAAGAATAAGACTTAGTATCAGTTATAATGCTGTGCCTCTCAGGCAGTCTATAAAAGTAGTAGATAAAATTGATCTCATATTTTGTTATGTATTTTGCTGTTTTGCATTTGACCCTTGATAATGGATACCGGGTAAGTATTCTATATGCAGACAGTGTCTATTGTAGCGGTGTGCCTAATCAAGAATTCATGAGATTTTGTTAGTTTCAACAATTCACTCAGTTTGACTTCTGTGACCAAGTTGTATTTATGAGTCTTGCACTGTGTGTTGTTCTTACTAGGGATAAAAATAATAGGTATTAGAACTGGTGCTATAGAAGTGCATAATTAGCAATTATGTTATGAGACCAAAATATTGGACTTACAGGGCCAAAGGGTTAAAAAATATCTCTTGAAGACCTTTGACACTAGTTTAGCAGAGAATTACGTTTATTTGTCAGTTCATTAGAGAACTTATTGTTTTAAGAATATAAGCTAAATACTTACAATTCACAAAACTCATTATTTGCAGGTTGAATATCTTGATTGGTCATAAGCATTCGATTTGATAGTGTTGCTATATAGAACAAATTCTCTGAGAAAGTTCACATTAGGATTTTGTATATCCAAGTAAAATCTTACTAGTTTTATGGCCCTTGTTCCAGATTCATCTAGTTGAACATCAGAGTATTCTATTCAGTGTATTGCTATTCATTTAAGATATTCATTTGCCCCCTCCCCATTCCTTCTTAATTGTCCATTTGTTTTTCACAATCTGAAATATTTGTGTGAGTATATTTTGAACTAAAGTTTCAGGTGTTTATTCATCTGTAACATTATACTCTATAGGCTCAAAACCCTTAGGAGAACTAAATGGCGTGTGCCTTCAATCTTTCATGGCTTTCTTGCCTGCAATGCCTTTCTTTCCACTGAGTTAGCATCTGACATTTGTTCAGTCAGATCAACTCGGTGAATGTCTAGAGAAGAAACGACCACGTTTCTGTTGCTGTAAAATTTGAACCCAAGACCTTGCACGAGAGATCCTCCTTTATAGTTGCAGACGAGGCATAGTTTCACTGGTTCTATGTCCCAAGTATTACTTTTTAAGCCATTTGTATTTTCTACTGAAACTATTTTCCTCAAATTATTGCTGCTGCTGCCAGTGGCGGCTCCAGGATTTGGCTAGTGGGGGCATTGGGGTGGCAACTTCTAATCATGGGGGGGGAGGCAACCATTTGTTGTTGGGTATGTAGTATTAAGTATAGGGTCCCAACAGGGGGTCACTGGGGGCCAGACACTCAATAGAGGGGCACGGACCCCCCTGTGGAGCCGCCACTGGCTGCTGCCATGAAGAAAAAACCATGCTTGAATGAATGAAGTTTATATGGATGAAGTTTATTTATTTTTATTCCAGTTACTAGATACCGGTATTAAGATTTCAGAATAGATTTAAATTAAGTTGTGGAGAGTTAATGCAGCAATGAAGTGGATACAGTAACTGAACCTTTCAATAGTAACTGTTTACTGGTAATAATGCACTTGGTTTCAGTTGGTAGTCACTCTGTAATCATACTCGCAACGTTACTAAAGTGAACTCTATTGCATTATTCAAGGGAAATCTAAAGACACTTGTTTAGCATCTCATTCAAGTGATATTTGTTAAAGAACACTTGCCTTTGGCCTTTGCCTAACCTTCATCCAAAAGTGTTGGTTGTGATGGTTCAGTGTCATAATTCAGTCTTATTTTGGCTGGTTCCGGTAAGAGGAATGAATGATAGAGAACATAAGTTTATGTGGCTTGCAAGAATTACATCCATACTTTACAAACTTTCAAAATGAATTCGGTTATTAATGAACTGACATGTCTAGTAATTTAGTTACCGGTGATTACTTTTTGTTCTTTAATTACTATTGTTAGTGAAGGTGAAACATCATCGGAAGAGTGGACGCGCTTGTACGGCAAATGCAGCGGCAACGAAATTTACCACATTCGCCTCGGAGACAGTCAATTCTTTGGCGAATATAAGGACAAAAGTTTTACATATGCATCATTCCACGCACACCGAAAGTGAGCAGCTTTTGCGTTTTCTTTTCCCTCACTTTATGAAATCACGTGGTGCCTTTGTGAAATCAATATTAAGTTAAAGTTTAGGCAGGTTAAGTCATGTCCTGGCACACTACTGCTTCAGCTGAGCATATCAGATATGCATTGTACTGATTTAAAAGTATCTCAAAGAGTTTAAGTCAGAGTTTAGCCAAAATAAAAGCTGTCAGTTTTTGCTTGAGATATTAAATATTTAGAGTCTGTTTGATATGAAGTAGAATACACTAATAATTATCCAATAGACAACTGTGGACTGGTTATGTATGCGCATGTGTGTGTGCAAAGTTGACCTTTGATCTTTCATTGTCTGCAACGTGTTTTGCTTTTACATGCTGGAGTTATTTATGCATATTTAATTTTAATTATTTCCATGACAACAGTTTAATAATGCACTTGATTTGAGTTGATAGAAATATTTTAATTAGTTACACTTTTGTAGTTAAAATGTTGTATTTGTTCTAAAAGAGGCCCATGCTCTGTTAGAATCTTGCCTCAAATATTTAAATATTTTACCAAAGCTATGACTTTTGTTATTTAAAAATCAAATTTTGGAGCTTATAATTGTACTCCACCCTTAGTCAAGCAACTTCTAAATATTTGTCTGTGAGAAAGGCAGTTGGTTTAGGACGTCTGATCTAGTACAGTTGATGCAAATGGTGAGTTTTGTTGCCTATTCTATTTAGGCCTTTTAGAAAGGGTCTAAAATCCCAACAGAAAGCTATTAGAATAACACCAATCAGTTTCAATTCAATTTGCCTCTAATACAACGTGGGGGTTCTCTTACAATTAAATTATCATTCTAAATTGTGTGTTACAGCTACTTATGAACTATAGCTTCAATTAAGTGTACCCTGTCCACAGGCAGTCAATCCAATCCAATCTTAAATTTCACTTCATAATGCATGAGTGCATTAGCCAGTGGCACTTTCATTTCAATCTCATAGATCTGCAGATGCTGTTTGTTCTGTTGGTCACAGGCACGCCCGAAGTGGGGGTGCAGGGGTGCAGCTGCACCCCCTGGAAAAATTCAGGGGTGCAATGCACCCTCTGGAAAGAGGATGGTCTGCACCCCCTGAATCCTGAAAAACAGGGGGTGCAGAAGGGGTGCAGAGTGTACACTGTACAGACGACCTTTTTTTTGCTTGTCAAGCTATTTTGAAGGTAAATTCTAGCGTTGAAGACCTTTTTTGCTTGTCAAGTTATTTTGAAGGTAAATTCTAGCGTTAAAGACCTTTTTTTGCTTGTCAAGGATTTGAAAGAGAAAATTTCACTTCAAAAAATCTGCACCCTGACCAAAATTTGTTCCGGCGGGCCTGGTTGGTCAGCTTCATTCTGCTGAAGACATAATTAATATATTGATTATATTTTTGTGTTTAATTTGTGATTTGTGGCATTTTCAAGATACGGCGTGTCATTGGTTGCCATTAGAAAGGACATACCCGGAGCAATGATTCAGTTGAACCCCGGACCTCGCCACATCATGAAGACATCAGACATCTGTTTTTACATGTCCATCGCCAAGGAGGAGAATTCCGGATTCATTCTGGCTCATCCCAACGAAGACAAGGATGGGATATTTTCTCGTCATGGTTCCATCAAGGCCCTTGCGCGCGTATCCAGTCGGCGTTACACAAAAGTGACGAGCATCGTCACATCTGTTGGTTTGTACTATATTTTAGAATTCATGTTCGATTAGTGCTGATTCGATGGTTTTGGCTGCTTTAGGATTTAAGAGAGTAGCTTGGCTGAAGGCTTTTAGGGGACATATTATATGGTGGTTTTGAACTGGTTAGGATTGGATTCTAAAATGCAGTTGCTCAAAATTGATTGAGAATTTGTTCTGTATGCAATACAAGTGCAGATATATTAGCTAGAAATGACTGACCAACCTTTCTGGCTTGACCTGACTCTAATTTTGATCGTATTTGGTGTGCCATTAGCTGATGCTCTGGGCATTATGATAGTGGCACCATAGAGGTGTATTGATTGAGTAATTGATTGATAAATGCAACAAAAACACAAAAGTCATGTGATCAATTTCAGTTAAAATGGCATGATGAACCGATTTTTCAGCAGTAGTGGGTGCATATAAGCAATTGTGTCTATTTTCCCATTTATTTTGTTCTGATTTGCATTACCACATAGACTGCTAATTAAGTGAAATGGAAGCATTTGAGTGGCCTGTAAGCACAGTGCAGTAGCTAAATATTTTCCTTGGTTGAATATGAGAAAGCGTCGTGAAAGCAAAGACCAGTTATGATGTATGTGCTATTTCATTAAGCAACGACAAGTAACGAACAGACAGGAAGTTGTCCGTCAACGAAGCCATACAGGACAGCAGAGGCGCAGCCGATGTCCAACGCGGGCGCTGGTTCAAAAGCCTTGTCTGTTCCAGACAATGCCACGAGGCGTCCAAGCATAGAACCCGTGTCCGCCGATAGCGCCGAGTGTTGTTTTCATCCAGACGTTGCATTGGCTTCGGAAGAGTCATCAGTCAGCGACATGGACGAGGGCTTGCCTAATGTTAGCTGCAATGGCAGCACACAAGAGCCCGAGTAGGCAAAGTTTAGATTACTCTTTTCTTGATTTATTATCGGTTAATTATCTTCAGTTGCATTAAAGTTTGTATTCAGGTTGTGGATGTTTGTCATGCCGTGCTAATGATGTGCGCATATTTCACGGGACTGTAGATCTTAAAGCTGTCTTTGCTATAAAATGGCAGTAAAATTTCTCTTGTTATCTGGAATTCATTCAATTCTACTTTTTCCTCTAAGACTAAAGTTTTAATTTAGTGCGAATTTTTCCTTCATTTGTTTACAGTTTCTCCTGCAGTGTGCCTCTGGTTACGCCATACATTGGTACTAACCCGACTCTTTGTCATATAATGAGAGAAAAGAGACCTCTCTGCTGTTTGCAGCTTGTTGAGGTACCTTAAGATGACTTTGTATAGTCCAAATTATCATCTCAGTTTTATTATCTTCAATTAGCTTGCGCTGTGAACTTTATTTATTTATTTTGTAGGATTGGATTGATATTTGATTTTTACATACTTGCCTAGATGTTTAAAATACTTACTTTTATATTATTTTGTGATGAACTAATTGTCATGACCCGTCAAATGCGTGACCGGCATTTGTGCACCGACATTTGTGCGATATTCATTGATATAATACACGCTTTTGTCGGTCACGCAATTGTCGATTTTACATTAGCGCATTTGTCGTCGTGCAAATGTCGATCGCGCAAATGTTGGGCACGCAATTATCGGGGTACCCTAATTGTGGAATTTTTCTGAAGTTTGTAGTGTCATAATACAAGATAAAGAATTTTTAGTGGATGAATGACTTTTAGTTTTTATAAAAGCATGTCATTTAGTGGTAGAATTGTAGGTTAAAGCTGCCTATTGGAATACGCTAGTGTCAGTAGACATTAATTATTTAGTTCTTGTTGGTGATTTTTTGTCAGCCTTGTCAGCACTGTGGCTTCAAGCAGGCTAACGACTACAGTTGGTCAAATCGTAACATTATAGTTGCAGCAGATTTCGCTAGCAAAGGACTTTACAACTTTATCGTCCCACTGAGGTCCCATGCAAGACCCAAGACTTCACTGAATCCAATTGTGCTTCTTCTGGAGAAAAAGTATGCTAAACTCTATTATAAACAGTTATACATACACTCTATCATCTGTATGCTATGCTTTTGCTGTGTGGTGATCAGTGTTTAATCTAGGCCGTTTCCGGGAAAATTGCCCTTCCCCCTCGGAAATTTCAAATTCCCCTGGAAATTTTGGCATACTATATGGACTAACAGCAGCCCCCTAGCAGAATTCCCTCCTGGCTTTGTCAGTTTTCCCCCCGGCTTTGGCGATCCTTGGTCATGGTTAATGGTTACGGTCATGACAGTAGACTTTCATTAATGATTTCATTGGCCGCTATTTTGAGGTTGTCTGGATAACTGTTTCTTCCGGTTCTTTGGTTGTATTTTTGGCTTTTAGGTCACATTTTGATGTTGATTCATTATATCTTTAATGTCATTGTTGTCTGTTTTTATGTGATTTTCAGACCTGATCAGAGTTTTCTTGAAACTATCAGTTATTTTCCACTTGTCTACTGGATGAAAGGTTCAATTGAGAGGTATATAAAATTCAATTATTTTAAATACAAGTATATGTAATGTTTTTGCGCATGATTGATAAATTTTTATGTTTTCATTTATAGTTCTAATTTTGTGGTTCTAATGATGACATTTGAACAGACGATTTATGGCACTTTTTTATTTTAATAAGGCCTATGGCTATTTATGCATATTTTTAGCACACACAGCATAGGAAATGCCATAATCGTTACAAGTTGGAGTGGATGTTAATTTGGCGATTATTTTCAGCCTAGAAGATTTGTTGAGAGCTGGAATAAGTCTGGCTGACAACATCGTTATCGTAAACAAGGAGAGTTCGAATGCAGGTGATGAAGATACACTTGCAGACTGCAATACAATTGTTGCAGTGCAGTCAATCTTCAGGTAAAGATTTATGTCACTTTCCTTGACTGTTGTGACTACCTGAATCACAGCTCATCTTCTGCTTTCATTTCTGCAACACTATATTTGCCATGATTTTGAATGACTTAAAAGAGAGTCAATTGATGTAAGTTTCTTTATATAAATAAGGCTGCTGCTTTGCTGTACCAGTATTTCTAATTGTAATTCCTGTAATTCTTTTGTTTATTATCTGATGAGATCCTTTTTAGATTTGCTGATTTATTTCTGATCATTTTGGACTTTAAAAACTGAGAATGTCACATTGAAATGTACTGTGTATTCTTAAAAGTTAGAAACTTATTTTATCAACCTGTGAGAGCAAGCAGACTGAAAGAAATGTAAGCTCTGGCTGTATAATTGCTTGATGTTAAGCTGATTAGAGTACATAGACTGAAATTTTAATCGTTATCATCATTGTCATGTCTCCCTCACTGGCTTTCTTGTACTGGTAGAGTGTTAGTTCTGAACAGATATATTTTTATACCCCATAACACCCCCCCCCCAACCCCCATCTGAGAGCAACACCTCCCTATTTATGATGCAGCTAAGATGTTATCGCTTGCCATAAGGGGAGGGAGGGGATGCCCAGAATATATCAGCACCCCCAAATTGATAATCCTAGAAATAACCCTGGCTCTGAAACTGAGAGATGTTCCATCAGTCTGGGTTTGGCATCGAGGCAGTCAGAGGTTTTATTTCTCAGGCAGTCATGTGTCCTCCAGCATGGAATGGAAGTTAAAATGGTCTGTATAACATGTCAGGTTTCACTGTGCTTGATATGTTCGTGGCACTATAGACAGTAAAGCTGTAGTAGCTGTCTTTGAAGAAAGGCTGCTATAATAAATACCTTTTAAGGCAGCCACACACAATTATCAAAACATGTATAGCAACACTGTCCTGACCTGTGTGATACACAGGTCAGGACAGAAAGGGATTGAGGATGAGAGAAAGTGCTGGTAAAAGCTAATTTGTAAAAGTTAAGCTCCCACGGGCGCTATAAAAATTAGGTTGATTGCGTTAATATTATTGCAGTTGTGGCTATAATAATTAATAGTTTTAAAGACGTTTGTTCATAATGTTTTGCCACAATGCAGGTTGTTTCCAAGTGCAAATATTATAACAGAATTGTCACAAGCGTCAAATATGCGGTTCATGCAATTCAGAGCAAAGGATCATTACGCTTTGCAGCTGTCAAAGCTCGAAAAGGTTACTATGCTTTAATAATATAATTCAAACAAGTTTTTCTTTTGAAATCCAGTAGTTGTTTAGAATTTCAAATGATCGCTAGATATTTTGTGTGAGAAAGAAATCTTATTAGAAGTTTTCTGATAGTTAGTTTGCTAAAGACAGTGCACACATAAACCTTTGCACAGTGCACAAAGCATACAGTTTTAAGCCTTTCGTTACTGTGGCAACCCTATCCACCACCAACCCCGCCCGTACTGGTGTAGGTAAAGTGAAATTATCACTGAGAACCATCTATCAGCACACTTAAATACCATTGCCTTGTTCTGAACTGCCATGCATCATTGATACTGTACTTAGCGCTTTGCACCAAAGGGTGATGGAAAACGACAAGGGTTTAGGAACCATTTGGGTCGAAGTGGTCTACTAGCAAAATGGTTAAGAGGTATAGGAAGGAAGGTAAATTCTTAGTGTTCAAATTCATATACTTCACCTCCCACTAACAGTTTAATAAATTGCTTAAATGTTGTGTTACTTCACAGAAAGAAAAGGAGCGTGGATCTCACTTGTACTATATGTTTCGATTGCCTTTTGCAGCTGGCAATGTATTCAGCGCCAGTATGCTTGATACTTTGCTTTATCAGGTTAGATGGCTTCTGATATCTTGGAGGTGTACTGTAGTATAGGGTGAAGCTAAAATTGCAGTATTTGCTAATGGAAAAGCATTTGGTTGAAATTCAGTGAACTGGTAACTGTACTATACAACAATCATGTAGCTATTCAGCAGAACATCAAGCTTAAGTAAGTAAAATCTCGTGGATTTATATAGCGCCTTAGAAAGCAGCACAACAGTAGCTGCTTATTCTTAGGTGCTCACTGCTGCTCAGCCTTTCGTAAAACTTAGCTATGGGAAAGGTATAAGATCAGCTCGGCAATAGTCAACATCCAAAGGGCAGTGAGGCTAGGTTGTTACAGGTATGGAGGAAATGAATTAAGAAAGAGGAAGGGTTTAAGCTTAGACCTGAGAGCTTGAGAGGCATAGTGAGAACTGTGATTGATTGACCATCATATTTAAATTTTCCATTGTTAAATTTGTTTAATGAGCCTAACAATTAATAAGCCTTCTGACATATTGGATTTGACAACAATGGGGATTATGATTCACATTCACAACGACCATCGATTGATGCCAAATGCATTACTAAAATGGCACTATAAAAGTTTAATAATAATAACAATAATAATGATAATTATGTGATGATAATGATGATGATAACAACGATGATGATATAATAATAATAATAATAATAATAATAATAATAATATTAATAATATAATACAATATAACAAGGTTTAAAGAGGTTCAGTAGGGATAGAACCACTGTAAATAATAATAATAATAATAATAATAATAATAATAATAATAATAATAATAATAATAAGAAGAAGAAGAAGAAGAAGAAGAAGAAGAAGAAAATTATAGAGCAACCAAATGAATTGGTTGCACGTTATAGTTTGCTAAAATCAAGCGCTTTAAATGTTGGCTGTGGAACTTGCCATAAAGAACTCACTTGCTCTGAAGAAGCAGCATGACTGACTTTGCCATTGCTCCGTTGCAGCTTCTCACCTCATGACTGTTTTACCAGAAATTCTCATCTAGCATTTGATGATAATTAGACATGTAGTGAATGACATTTGATAGTAATCGGTGATATTTGGTTGATGTTCACTGTTCAGGCTTTTGTCAAAGACTACTTGATAACATTTGTTCGTCTGCTGTTGGGCATCGATCAGGCGGCTGATTCTGGACACTTATCTTGCGTTAGAGGACTCCTGTTGCTAATGTGCTAATGTTCATAGGCACATATTCAATATTGTGATAAAATTATGAACATTTAATCCTTGCAGTTTTATTGATTTAACTAAAAAATTAATTTGCTATTGGGATTTGACCATTTTAAAACTCTGGTCTTTATTGTCTCTCAGAATCTATTTATCCTTTTCTCTTGTCAGAATGGCCAGTAAAAAGTTGCTCAGTACCAAAATGCCTTATTGTATGAAAACCCTTGATGCAAAAATGACCCAACATTGGCAACTTTTCTGTTTTTTACTCAAAAAATTTGACTTTTATATTTCCAATTCATTTGAATTATTTGTTTTGCTTGTGGCATCTCTAATGTCTTTCCATTGTTTCTGGTATTTTATGTATAACTGTATAAAATGTATGTATATGTTTATGTATATGTGTATAAAATTCAGATATTTCTGAATTAATTCCAAAAACTAAATTTTATGTATAAATGTATAAAATGTATGTATATGTTTAAAAAATGAAGATATGAAGATATAAAGACATATGGACGCCTTTATCAGAAACTTGGTTCCACTACTTGTGAGAATTCCTATTGGTATTTACCGTACACAGAAACAGATCTCAAGCAACATTTCTGCAGTAAATTTTTTAAATCTACCAGTTTCTACATGTATAGTTATTGTGTGCAAAACTCAAAATTGAATATTGAAGATATAATTCTGATGCATAACTCTAATATGTATTTTCTAAAATAATTTTATAGATGTTTTAAAGTAGATTTTTATTTTATTGTGCCTGCATTGGACATATCTTCTGAGTAGTTATCGTCATTGCACCATTTATGTTTAGTGTACTGTATTGTCTGATTGTACAAAATAAGGTGTTCTAGGATATTACTGAATTAATTCCAAAAACTAAATATTTTCAGTTTCAAACTATATCATCTCTGTCATAAAAACTCTGAAAAGAATAAATTGCATAGAACTGCATTGATGAAAGATGCTAAATTGTTAAGATTCCTGGTTCTTTCTATTGTTTGATTTAACTACTGATAAACGTCATTCTTTGTCTTCCTCTTGATCTTTTGCCTTCGACTTTTCCAGTAGTTACCATGTTTTCTATACCTTTCTTCCTCATTATATGTCCAAAAAATTTAAGTTGTCTTTTACACATTATAGATAGCAATTTTCTTTGTGTGCCTGCCATTATCTTCAAAAGGTCAATATTAACTAGGTAGATGGTTTGCTTTGTTTGTTCATAGGTCATGTTAAACGTCTTTGATGACCAGGAATGTTGTGATATGGCCACAATTGAAAGGAAAGAAATTGAGCAGATGGTCAGATGTCGAATGCACAGTCTCGGCTTACCATGCGAAGAATATGGTGCTATATTACGCTGCAATTTATTAAATTCTGAGTGCATATCTGAATACATTGGCAGATCTACAGGGATCACAGGCAGCATGTGTCCTTCCCCCCCCCAAACTCACCAAGAAATTTTGTCTGCTAAATTCTCATCGTGGCGAATAGACAAAAAGTTATAAAGGCTTGATTAAATAAGCAACCGTCAGTCTTTTCTTCCATATTCAATAATTTTAACACAAGGCACCAATCCATTTGAAATGGAAAGGGCAAGGCACAGTGGGAAATGGAGCACAAAATGTCCCCCACCTGAATTCCTGGTCTGCTCCTGCCTGGAGAGGATCAAAGACAATGTCTGTTGGTCCTCCAAAAGAAGTATATGGGATAAAGTTTGGATTTTTAAAATTGAGATTTATTGTCGGCCGTTGGAATATAATAAACCATTGCTCACGTTGCATCGAAGGTAAACTTGCATTTTTCTGTTATGATGAGGCAATCATATGCAAAATAGATCTGTGCAAGTAATCACAAAGGAAAAGGCAGGAGAAATAGCTAATTCATATGCATTCAACTTTCACGGGTGCTAAAGAAATTTCTCATATTAGCATCATTATATTAATTAAGCTTTCACCATAAATTAGCGGCGTCTTGTCAGAACAACCAAATTGAACGTGTAACTGTGACATTCACTTTTTATTTTCTGCAGACGATGAAGCTTGCGACAACAGAGATACAATATCTTATGTCATCATCAATCCAAGTTATGATGTCCAGTTGCAATTAAATGACATAATGTAAGTAAGCAAGGCTTCTCAAAAATTGTATCTGTCTAGAAATTCAGTAAACTTTGCTTGAAGAGATTAATGTGTGAAAATATGTTCGAACTTTTGTCTCTTTATATAAATATGACCGTTTGTTGTCTATGCTTTGTTTACTCTGCAGTTACCTGATAAAACCGAGTTCACTTTCACCGCAACTTTCACGTCTCATGAATGAAACGACTCTGAAACGACGCAGAAGAAAACGGGACAAAGTGAAGCCTCAACTTGCTAAAGCCGACGCTGAGGTAGGTGAAGTCTCATGGGTATTCATTTTATTTAGACTCAAAATACAAGAAGTCCACTGCAGACAGGATCCTGCAAGAGATCTCTCTGTTATCAAATTCCAGAATTTACTTTGTGCAAAGTCTTTGATGTGTCGATGAAGCAAATTGCTGATGAATAAACTGCTGCAAAATGTAGTGTTTACCAGTGTTGCTTGTGATAACGTAAAAGTAACGCGTTACAATACTTAAGTACAAAGTACTTATGTAAGTTACTTTTTACTTGTAACAAAGTTTTATTCAAATATTAGTACTTTTATTTCGTTACATTATGTCTTTCACGTTTCGTTACAAGTAAAATTTCTCATCGCCAAATTTCGATACATTTACTGGAGTATCTGTTTAATTCTTCACAACTTTCCGTGTTTAGTCGTACAGGGTTGACAATGACCAACAAACGTACAACAGATTGTTTGAAAACTTGATCTTTCTTAGACCTACATGCAATCACAGAGCCGCAGTTAGAGCAGTCGGCGCCGGGGCAAGGTATAAATTCTGCACCCCTAAATTCCGGTGATGGCCTTTTTGCTTACCCGAGTTTTCACGGCAACGCGTACAACATACAAATTTTTAACCTGTGACAGTCTGAAAACCGTGATGACCTTTTTTTACTTATCAACATTATTTTCACGCCGGAGGAAAGTGGTATGAAAAATTAAGGACTTAGTGTGCAAATTGCGCCTTGAGGCGGCGCCGGGACAGCTGCCCCTGCCCCCTAGCTACGGCTTTGTGAAACCAGCATTTGTGCTAATGCAGTTAATGGTGTAAATGTGTGCGTGTTGACTGCTGAGGCTTCTGCGTGTTGCTTAAAAGTAGTAATAAAAATGTGATTTAGCATGATAATGTGAGTTGTTGATGATTCCGTCTGTCACGGTACTTTTTACTTTTTACTTAAAAAGTAACTTTTTGAGGAGTACTTTTTTACTTTTACTTGAGTAACTATTTCTATAGGTACTTTTTACTTTTACTTAAGTAAAAAAATGACATAATACTTGTACTTTTACTTGAGTACTCAAACTCAGTACTTCATACAACACTGGTGTTTACTGTGTCTGACGTTAATCAAATTTTGGCGTTATTCTTGTTCAATGTTATGACAGTGCTATTGTTTTCTTTTACAATCTTCTGTGCTGAAGATTTGTAATTGTATGATGTAGTGGTCCACAAGAGCGACAGCTGTTGGGCATGAAAGAAGTCCCGACCAACTAGAGTTTGAGAGCCAATGTATAGACTGTGTCCATATATTAATTTGCAGAGAATTCATCTTGTATAAGCAGCAACTGCTTCAAAAACTATGCACAAGTCTATATATTTTATTAGTACAATAGGAATGTTGCTAATTATAGTGGTATCAATCTTTGTTTTGCAGAACAGTTCGGGTCTGGAGACGTGTAATGACGGCAATGTGCTTACAGTCAATTGCTAGCGAAATTCCAGAATTCCTTTTTCTAGTCAAATGATTTCTTTTCATGTCCTCTCACTTTGTTTATGTGTAAAGTATTGATGTGCTGATGAAGTATGAAATTTTAAGTAAATTGTTGACGAATAAACTGCTGCAAAACTAAGTGATTATTACACTGTGCTGTGATTTATGTTAATTGATTTTTGGTGTTATTCTTGTTCATTGCATCTGTACTATTTTACTATCTTCTGTGTTGAAGATTTATTTATTTGTGGTCAGACTTTCTCCATTTGCTCTCCCAGTATATTTTATATTTTAATTCCTAGTCTGTAATTTCTTGTACTGCCAAGAATGTAGTTGTGATGTGGTTAATTATCATACTCGACATTATTTTGATCTGTACGCCATCTTGTATAAATGGTACACTTGAAATCAGAAATGGTTATTTTATTTGTTCAACCATTTCAAACTGTTTATTGTGTGATCTCTACTGATAAGAATTTCATTTTAAGTAAACAGTTTCTAGATAATTATGTAGAACTTTCAGCAGCTGATTTCCTCTTAATTACCATCTGGTTCGTTACTTCATGTTTGATTAAATAATCTCTGTGACTTGCAAAAATTTTATATCAATTTTGCTTCACATTCTTGTTGATATGATGTTTTGCTTTATTTTACTGAGCACTGTCAGGCATTATTTTATGTCAAAATAGCTTAAGATTGCTTGTGATCATAGTAGTTAAGTTATAAATGTAGTAAAATTAATTGATTTAATATATTCATGATTTGACAAAAACTAATGAAGTGTTTGACTTTCACCATTACCGATAATGTATCATGTCCAATTGAATGACATGTGATTTCAAACAAACACTTGCCACTTTAATACTGTACAATCATTGGCATTACCCCAAATGTACAATTCCATTAATTTTGGCTGATATTAGATTCAAATCCTGAACTCTGGAGCAATATGGCAGATTTTATTACAGCTTATAGCCAATCAGTGGCGGCTCCAGGCTTTGGCAAGTGGGGGGCCTTGGGGTGGCAACTTCTAATCATGGGGGGCCAACCATTTGTTGTTTAATGTATGTATCATTAAGTATAGGGTCCAAAAGGGGGGGCAGGCACTCAATAGGGGGGGCACGGGCCATCCCTGCCCCCCCGGTGGAGCCACCACTGTAGCCAATAGCCCCACCCAACCCCCAAATAAAGTTTCTCATAGGTTTTGCACCAATCCCACAATCCCAGCATAGAGGACCCGACCCATGTGTCTCCTCATTGCTATGCTAATACAGTGACATCATTGCACTATAAATCTTGGTCCAGTTGGGCCCGCAGTTTTTTGAATACTGTAGAAGCTTTCTAATATCTTCTTGATTTGGGGGTTAAGCAAAAGCTCAATACGGTAACTGTTAGTGAAGTCTCATTTCCATTCCCATAAAATCTCAAGAAGTAACTTGGACATTAGTTGGTGGTTAGCATAATTTTCTGATTAAATTCTTATCACTCTGTAACAAATAGGCTACATTGATCATCAGAACTGGGGACAGTACATCTTATGCTATAATCAGTGGCATAGCCAGCCTATGCAAAGTGGGGTTGTTAACTGAAGGCATTGTGAAGCTGAACACTGAAGTCGCGGTCAACCACCCCCCACTACTCCTTCAACCAAAACTCAACAGATTTACATAAATTGTGTTGGTCATATTTTTGGAAATGGGGTTGTTTGAACAACCCCGAACACGCTACTGGCTATAATCAGAGGTCTGGACAAAATAAATGTTGAGAAGTCAGTCAAAATATGCATGTAACATATTATTGATAAAAGAACCAACAAAGAAAACATGAAAACCTGTCAAAACAGCAAAGAACTAGCTATTTTAAAAATTTCACAAAAACGTATCAAAGTACTCCATTAGATCAGATTTTCACTTGGTCCATTGCAAGCAGAGCAGCAAGAACTACTGAATTTATAGTAGTCATTATAAGTAACATGACTTCAAATGGATAAACCTTATATAAAAGTATGGTTTACATGTCTCAAGAGTTGTCTAGTTCAAACACTTCACCCAAACTGTTTCATCAATAGACAATACCAGTCAACTTCACTGCATTCCAGATTATGCTAAGCCAATAATATAATGGAAAATGTCAAACTGGTTTTCAAATATTAAATCAAAGTCACTCACTTAACCATAAAATTGTATCTACAACAGTCTCAACATACCTAATGACAGCATTAAAAACCCTGTCACACTAGTTCACCAGCAGTCTACCATGCAAATTAACACAGTTGAGGACCAGCTGCAGTCATTACTGTGGCAACCAAGCATACAAAATCTTTGATGTAAACCGATAGAAAGTGAGGAAACAGTTTTTATTTTCAAGCTTGATTTACATTATAAGTCAGGCTACAATTAAACATGTTTCCTGCTAAGGGAGGGCAAAACATTTAAGATTATAAAATTTTTAAGTATTTTGGATCACTGTTTGAGAAACTGGGCATGACGTCTGCCTTTTTGTCTTTCAACAGGACAGGCTCATCTGGCACCAGAATTCATGTCATACTTAGGGGCATCTAACAGCCCTGATCTAAACCCAGTTTACTATCAAATTCAGGGCTGTCATCAGAGCAGGTGTATCAAATGCAAGTTCCACGTGGAGGGCCAGACACGAGATGGAACATTGATGATGTGATAGAGAAACAGTGGATGCAACTTAAGGCCTACATCAAAGCAAAAGGGATATTATTCCTTTGAAACTCTAAAATAATTTACTCAAATTTTCATTTGAATTTTAGGCAAAGTTGCTCTGTTGGCTAAGCTGGTTCACATTGTTGACAATTACTTCTTTAATAAGGGACTGTCCATAAATGATGTCACACACTTAGGGGGTTCAAACATTTGTGACAACGGGGGAGGGGCATTTCCAGAAATGTGACGTCAAATAATACTAAATATTGTTATTAATACTGCAATGCTATTACTGCAAAGTTGAAGTTATAATTCATTTTTGAAAAGAATTTGTAAAGGTTTCTGAATTTAGCTTCAACCATAACAATTATAATGAGTATTTTAAAACAAATTCATTGCAATACCTACTTCATTCAAGAAATAAGTGAATTGAAACATTAATTCTGAAATTAAAAAGATGGGGGGTTAACACGCTGTGATGTCATTTTTAGGGGGAGTCTGACTTTGTGACGAGGGGAGTAAAAAACTGCCAAAATCGCGCGACGTCATTTACGGACGGACCCTAACGTTTTTTATGAGATCAATAAATGTTCATAATGTTGAAACTGCTGCTGAACCATTAATTTCAACTAAGTCATATACAGCATATGCAAAAATTCCAGGCTTTTTTCAACACAGTTTGTATTGTGCAATCCCATAATCCTGCACAGTTCAAACAATTAACAAATTTCTTAAATAGTAAACAACATTTGCTTCGAATTTATTCCCTCTTATGTCAAACACAATGAATAACTATTTCCATTTTAATTATAAATAAAATGAAAGGACTCAGAACAGTAATTAACAAGAAACAATCAACACAAAACTACATTGCATCTCTGCTTGTGTGCTTTATGTACCTGTGTGATGGGTGGTATTGGCAGCGTCTGCAGAAGGTGCCATCACCCGTGACTCATCAGCCACCCCAACAGAACATTCTGACACGGAATTCTTCTGACCAGTACCTACAGAATGGTTGTCTGGTGGTGAATCGTCTGCCAGCTGGGATTCTGCATCGTGTGGCGAACGTCTTATCGGAAGTGACCCGTCCGAATATTGGTTTCCACGCTGTGATGTGGCTTCGGTGCAGACATTAGAGGATGACCCCGGAACCATCTGAGAATGAGAGACAATGACTTCGGAAGTGGAAGAGGTTCTCGCAGCTGATTCAACACTTGGCTGCAGTTGAATCTTGGACTGGTCGCTGACACTCGACTCTGTCGGTGCGTTTGAATGCGCACAAAAGTCACCAGATGTCGCTAGGTTCTGTTGTTGTAATAGGTTCAACAGCGGCACACCTTGCCACTGCTGCTGCTGGTTCAGCAGCATCGGAGACTGGCCTAGCATCTGACTATTGAAGGGCAGATCCGATGCACCGGCCAACGCAACACCCGAAGGCATTCCAACCGCTGCCATCAGACTCTGTATCTGCTGTATCTGTTGCTGCAAATTATGGAATTGAAATGAACCAGGGTTGTTTCCTAGTAACGGCATACTGGGCCACCCTGTGTCCACTGGGAATAGGGTACTACAAGCTGCCTGGAGACCAGACAACTGTGCCGATAGATTCAGCGATGCATCTGCTAGAACCGGATTAACTGGATGAGAAGAATATCCCTGCATATGACTGTTTCTAAAACCACAGCCATTCGTATTGTCATTGTTGCACGACATACCATCTCCGACATATGCTCCACCAATGTTCTGTCCATCAGATCCAATGTGCATCCTGTTAATTGGCAGCGTGCTAGATCCTGCGCTCGGTACTCCACCACTAGCCAAACCAAAACAACAATGAACTCCATGGACGGCCGATGAGCAAGGCTCAGTCAACGGTATGCCAGCCGATTGCGTTAAGCAGTTGCTGTTGCCACAGTTCATGCAACCACCACCACCTTGAGGCAGTCTTGCCGCTGCGTGGATGCCACAGCCAAAGGGCTGCAAGAGAGAATTCACCATTGGATTATTAAAGCTCTGCGTCGAATTTAAAAGCTGAGATAGAAGCATCACAATTAGCTTTTGAACAGCAACGGCCGTCAAATTCTCTATCATCGGCATCATCGTGCCAAAGCCGGAATTGCCGACTCCCATATTGCACATATTTGGCAGCATGCCATGGGTATTAGCAGATCCATGGATATGTTGCCAGCTGGGTGAACAACTGTTGCTTGTCAACTGATTCGAAGCAAAATGCATAGAACCTGGCCAATATGCTGCTGCCTCTGCCGTAGGCGGTGTCAATACCCTTTGGTTTCTAAGCCAAACACTTTGGTATTATTGTCGTTTTCTAAATTGTTTATTCCCAAAATTTTTGACTCGGTCTCGTCTGCTCTTGTCAACGTAGCATAGCTTGGAGAAGTTTCTGCAAAACTTATGGTTCCAATAGCATAACAAGAACTTCCAACACTGTCTCTGATGTTAGAATCTGGCCTATTCACAGTCACAGCTTCTGAATTGCAAGTATGTGGTGGAGATGCAAATCTTTCTGCTAAAACCTGTCTACACAAGTCAACATTTGTACTCGAAATCTGATCTTCACAGATGGATTGAACAAGATCATCAACAATATTAATTTCATCCACCGCTGTCGTGCAGATTGGGTCTGATGATAGGCTATCATAAACCATACCTCTGGACTCGGACGACAAAACGTTACTTGAAATGGACTCTTTCACATCAACAGCAACAGCTTCAGATGTCATCACTGACGTGCATTTTGGTAATGATGAAGAGTCATCAAAGTGACCAAGGCATGAACAATGATTTGTCTCGTGAACATGAAAGTACGCGTTTTTACTCAAACCCTTTTCCACCAGGTCAGTCGCTCTAGCAAGCACATCCAGATTATTTATCTGACCATCCTGATGTCCAGAATTCTGTTCTGCAGATGGCTTGCAGCTGTTATCATTGCACAAAGCACTGAAATCTGTTCTTATGCTGGGATCCGAACAAGAATTATGACTAATTTTATGATGAACATTTTGCCCGTAAGTTTTATTTTTCTTTCAAAAGCAGAATCATCCTCATCAGTGGCATCAACGTCCATATCAGAAACATTTGAATTCAGAAATTCAGAGGATGGCACGTCAGATGAACCATTTGGCTTAAATGCATTCATAAAAGTAGTTCTTAACCCACTCTGATGAGACATGCCACCAGCTTCTAAGTTGTCAAGCACAATTGCATCAGCCGTACACAAGGCACTGCTGCCACCAACTGATGAATCATCCATGCCAATGACCACAGGCTGCACAAAGGAGGCATCACCACCAGCCACAGTAGTCTGATTAGATGTTGGATCTGTCAAAATTGAATCGCCCACGGAATCCATTACAGCGCTCGCAAAGACGCTTGCATTAAGCGACTGAACAGTACCATCTGAACTCATAACAAACGTTTGCATGCAACCATTCTCGTCAACAACCTGCTGCAAAAACGCACCTGAACTGAATAAAGATGGATCAGTTTGAGATGAGCTTCCCTTATACGGCAACAAATAACTGGCAACGTTGATGCAATTGTCATTTGCAGTACCATCGCAGGTTTCGTTACTTGTTATAGCAGAGGGTGCTTTTCCCAAATTAGCTGGGATCAGTTTAAT
This sequence comes from Metaphire vulgaris, assembly GCA_018105865.1. Classification (NCBI taxonomy): domain Eukaryota; kingdom Metazoa; phylum Annelida; class Clitellata; order Crassiclitellata; family Megascolecidae; genus Metaphire; species Metaphire vulgaris. Next base: position 9,558,150 of record CM030848.1, on the reverse strand, counting down.
GCCTTCGTTATCTGGTTTCTCAGACTTAATTTTGCGACATTTTGTGCTCGGAGCGGACAAATTTCCATCGCCTTCATCCCGTGTTACTAGCTGACATCCAAGTGCGATAACTGATTCTTGATTTTGAGTCCTCAGCTGCATGTCCTTCTTCTCTGCCAACCGCAGGCTTTTCCTCGGTTCGATGACTATGTAAGGCCTTATCTGACGACACTGTTTCCTTTTGGCTTGAGACGCTAAATCACCTACAACGGTAAAAATTAAGAAAAAAAAACATTTTTAAAACATTCACCCAACCATTTGCAAAGCAATATAATTCAGCACACAATTTATACAACAAGTCTTTTATAATTTTATAGAATACTCGGAGACCGAGAAAATCATGACAATACACCCTTGCAGAAGACGTGAAATAGATGGGCTAGAGCTAGCAGCCAAAGCAAGAGAAGTTGCCAGTGATCGTGTCGGCTGGAGAAGACTCGTCGCCCAAGTTCCAGAGGGGGTGGGAGGATCTAAGTCTAAGTATAGACGCACATACATAGCAACATGTTAAGAACACTGTCAAAATTACCTCCAGAGCTGACATCTGCAGATGATAACGGAACGGAACACATCTCATCATCAGATACTGAACTATTCTTTTCAACAGCTTCCGTTTTGGTATTTTCTCTCGTCCTCTGGCTCTTTCTAATCCATTTCCTGTACACATTTGCCCTGCCAGGGTTTGAAGGCCTAAACAAATCAAACAACTCCACATATAATCACATCAGATACAAACACAAACCACTTATTAGCACAGTAGGCGGCTGGACCCATTCGGAGACTAAGCATATTCAATGGAAGTCAACTATGCATATACACAAGCTATACTGTATAAGCACAACTTGGCTAGAAGCACAAGTTTCATTTAGACCACTTGAATTGAAGTAGGCTATTTTGGATTCGCTTTTAAGCACGTCCTCAGTTCGGCACTGAAACTCCATAAAGTCTACAGGTTCATTAATGTGTAACAGATGCAGATGCTGACTGTAAGCCAACATCCTGACAACCAGTATCCCATCCAATCTAACCTGCATTTGCTGTACAGAATTCGGTTGAATCTGGTGGGGGCAGGATTAAAGGATTCAGCAGAGAACGACCTGCAGCAGTGAGGCTGCTGGGGTGAGGGGCGGTCCACTTCTAGAGCCCGTGTCGTTTGCATGTACCCTTGAAAGTCTGGCAAACGTTGGACCATACGTCGAGGTTCCCAGCTGTTCATCCTACTATAGGTTCTACAGCTTCAAGGGTCAGGCTTATGATGTGCACCCTCCTCAAAAATTTTCAGACTTCCATTAAGGAATTATTTAAGTAAACAAAGAAAGATGCACTAGTGCAGGAGCTGCAGTTTCATTTATAAGCATGCTCCACCAATAAGCACAATTTCATTTGGTCCCGAGGTTGTGCTTATAAGCGGATTTCACTGTATCAACAATTTTAACTGCTATACAATCATCACTATTGAAATAATTCCATACACAATACAATAATAATGCAATATGATGATGATGATAATGATGATGATGATGATGACAATGATGATGATGACAATAATGATGAGTTCTCTGCCCATTCACAACTTAATCAACTGCCCCTTGGGGCAGAAACAATCTAAATGTTTTTCTGCACCAGGGACTTGACCGACAGACCTCAAGATGTGCAGACTAGTACCCTAACCACTGCTCATTGCACACCGCCACCTAATAATGTAATAACCATATGCTAAATTCAAAGGTCTTCAGATATATTTTAAAAGCTATAAAAGATATAGAAATAATGGCATAAAGTGGAAACACAGGTCATAAAAAGACAGCTACCAATCCATGTAGAAAGGTTGCTACCAAAAATACCTACCTCTTCTTGTAATGCATTTTTGACCAATCATCATCATCACTGCTGCATCCATCAACACTGTAGTCTTGTTCCTGTTCTTCGTTCGAGGGCACCGATGCAGCATCATTAGCATCTGCCTCATCAGTCACATTTAACAATGGACTGCACCTGACTTCTTTCACCGGAACCGTTGAAAGGAACGCCGGCCACAAAAACGACGAAAAGAATCGCGAGCGAAACACGTGATAATCGTGCGAGCCGTGAATTGCGGCCAAAACTCTGCGACTGCGCAGGTTCGATTTAACAATCTGCGGTTGACATGGCTTTAGATCCCGTCTTCTCTGCCTCCTTTGTTTCACAAAACGCTTTCTTCTGGCCTTGACAGTCGTCCAACTGCCATTCTGGCTGTTGATTTCCTGTAAACTCCCGACCGCTTCGAATTCCTTGTCATCAGACCGTGTTGTGTTGTCCGGCGACTGAATCTCCGGCGACTCGGAAACTTTTGAATCATCCAGTAGACTGCACCCGGTCTCGCTCGTTTCATTTTTTACGTCTTCAGTTTTCACTTCTGCTGGTCTGTCTTTCTCAGAACTAGAAGCCGAAACAATGCCGGGAATCTGAAATTTTCCGGCTACCGACATCAGCTTCGCACGATTCAAAAGCAACGTCTTAAACCCGTTCAGCATACTGCACGACGGCGGCAGAGAGGGCATCGAGTAAACCTTAGCCTGTGCGCCCTGAAGGACAGCCCTACCACACGCACCCTGCCACAGGGCAGAAGTACTCAAACGTGGGTCGCTCGGTGTAATTGGTATGGAATCAAGAGCTTTACTGGCACCTGGCGGATCACTGGGTTTCTCAACAGATGAAGACAAGTCTTTGGAAGCTGCTTTCTTGACCAACAACACAAGGCTCTGTTCATTGGAAACTGAAGACGAAGAAGACGCTTTTGCTAAGTCATCGGCTTCTGCGTTTTGGGAAAATGATTGTCCAGAGTTGCTGTTCTGTGAGGAGCTAACACTTTGAGAAGATGACGACGATGTAGCAGTCGACATCAGATTGGCACATCTCCGAAAATTCAGTGCCTACGGAAAAGAGAATGCTGCTATTTTAATATCACAAAAAGTCTGACGGTTACAAATATTGACCTGTTTAGCGTTAACCCGGAGTAGAGCTAGGAGCAGGAAAATTAACATCTACAAAAATTTAATGACAGTACTAAATGGCACTAAGTGAACAAACTGGACAGAATACTAGTGTCTTTCAATTACATTCCAGATTTCGTTAATTGAAAATGTATATCAGTATGTTTGAAATGCATAATTTTGATGAGTGAACTAAAATATATTTAATAATTAAGCTAATGAAGACACAAGAAAAATTTTAATTGGCATTACACGAATGAACTGAATTGGATACTAATATCAGGCTTTCAATGATTACTTCTAAACACTTGATTCTATTTCCAAACTATTTGTATTTTTAGAATCTTTAATAACATTAAGGTAAATAATGTAATTGTGCTTCAGAAATAATATAATCTAACACATTCAGTTATGTCATTTTCGCAATTAATCTAAAGCCAAGGAGGTCAATCAAATAAAAACAACTTTTAACACAATATCTAAAAGCAACTGTTATCAGATTGTATGTTAATAAATCTATTACTCAAAATAAATAAAATATTACAAACTAAATTATATCTTTCTTACACGACACAAAATGTTGACAGTTTTCTCTTGAAGATCTTCATTATTAGGAAGTTGTGAAACAGTTGAACTTGAATTCTCACCTGAAACAATCAGTTAAACTTTATATATATTATATGTAGCTAACACAAACTCATGCAACATTCAGCAGTAGTTAGCACAAACAATTTAATTTGGACTGGTCGACACACACACACACACACACACACACACACACACACACACACACACACACACACACACACACCTGCACATACAAAATTCTAGACCACTGTGTTCTATAAAGTACTAATAGTAAATCTTTGCAGAAAAGAAATTACTAAACTCTAACCTAGAAAACATCATAGCACATCTTATAACATAGCATATAATATCTAGCCTGAGAAAAACATGAAAACAAAAAATGAATAAAAACACATCACCCAAATGCTTATGTCTCAGGTTTTTAGCTGCCGCCATCTCCTTCGAGAGCAGCATTGCTATTTTATGTTCAACATCGGCTTCCTCTTCCGACTGTCTTCGACGACCACACTTTTGGACAACCGAAGATGTTAACGCCGGATCAACTGCTGTCGCTTCGTCAGACAGGTCATTCGGTTCACTTCCGGTCGAATCGTTACTCTGTGACCACAGTTTCGCTTGAAGTGGTTGAGACTGAGAAACGCAAACAAGGTTAAAGCAAAATCATGATAGAAATGTCTACTTTGCAGATACAAAAGACAATAATAATCTAGAAAGAAAACAAGTTATAATAGTTTCTGCAAGAAATGCCACATGAAACAAAGCTGGCAAGTTGAAAAAGTGAAAAATACAAAATCTCAATCCCAAACTCACTAATTGTTCTCCTTGGACAAAGTTCTCCAGTTGCTTTCTGCGTCTTGATGAAGACCGCCTCTCCAACCACACCTGCCTTTTAACGTGTCTCCTGATCACATTCCGTAAATTGATTCTTTTCAGGATCATTCCATTTCTATTGGCAAATGACCGAGTAGAAGGCCGTGGAATGAAGAGGCCTTCATAAAATAAATATGTGGAATGTTACAACTGAATATGTGCAACAGGACATGACATTTGAAACATTTTGATTAAAATGAAAGCAAAGCATAAAATCATCACCCATTTAGTTCTCAGATCATAATACTGCATGTTACAAAATAATAATATTATCTAAACTGTACAAAACCTAGGATCTAAAATGTCCAATAAACATTTAAACTGCAAAATGTGGTGTCTCAAAGTATTGAGGCAGTAAACGTCAGTTTAAACTTACATGAAGCTATAAAGCAATTGAGTGATTATGCAAATATGTGCTTCAATCACTTAGCAAGCTATCAGTTGGAACATTTCACATCCATGATCATGTAATTACATATCAGACCCGATCAGTGTTTTAACATGTTGGCATGAAGTAAGCAATAAAGTGTTTATAAATGCCATAATTCAGAAACACCAATTATATCAACAACCCGAGGATGTAACTACCTTGCTTTAAGTCCTCTTGAATTGCCTCCCTTTCACAAGGATCAAGCTGGTTAGCTGATTTTAGCTCAGGTATTTTTAGCACGGGTATCATGTCTTCTTCTTCTTCAGCAATCTTTGTCAATCAAAAACATAATCACTGGCCAATGCATGCAGCAATTATGATAATTAATTAATGCTAAGCCTTGCATAATTAAAATCAAACGAAATGAAACCAATTACTATATACCGGGTAGACAAGTGCTATTTCTACTTCATTCTCAATTTTCAGACTTAGTCAGGTCAGGTCAGGTCTTTGTCCTCCAGCTGTGTCCAGCTATTGACACAACATCTCTTCAAAGTTCTCTGTCCTTTGCTATTTTTTCCAAAGTCATTCGGTGTCTTAGTAGTCAACACAAATTGTTGATTTTAAATATAAATATGCAAGAATAGCTACATGTTCAGTCAGAACGAGTAGGCAACAGTAAATGAGATCATTCATACGATAAGAGAAAAGATATTGAATTATTTCAAAAGAACTACAAACTCAGAATGTAATCATGTCTACAAGACACAGAGACATTGTGTAATAGAAACTGGGGAATGCCCAGGCACCCCCAAAAATCTTGTGTCTAAAAATTTCATAGCATTGTGCGATAAGGAGAATAATCATGGTTTATAATAATTGTTGCATTTGCATTTACTAGTACTACACTCAACTCTAACTTAATTACAGGGTGGCGTAAAAAAACGGACTATATTAAATGCCAAACCTAATGTGACTAGCCCAGGTTTTTTGCACCACCTTTACTAAAAGACAGACTCACTTTTTAAGATGTCATAAGACACTTTGAAACCAAACTGTTATACATTGATAACATTTATATCAGGGCATCGGGAATGGGTATCCCTCAAAAAATTGCTGCTCGACGCCACTGTGCACGTCTCAGCATCAAGAACAAAACCGCAATGCCAACATGTTTCGGTTTTAGTCGGTCTGTAACTATCTGTACCTATTTCACGCAATGAACACCACTATTTTAACCCTTGAAACGTCAAAACCGAGCATACTCAGTTACATTCAATCAATCAATCAATTTTTATTTCTCAAGATTATACAGGTTAAACATACAAAATTAAATAATTTCTTACTATGTAACAAAAAGAACATCATAATATGTAAAAAAAATATATATATATAATTCGTTTGAGAATTACATTACATATAGTCACAGAGTATCTGCTGGTTTAAAGGTTAAAAATATACATTTAGCATCTTCCATGTAAATGATCAGAGCCACTAGCAACCCTTAATATGGACACAATTCAGACAGAAGCCTTACCTCGGAGTTGGCCTTTTGATTATCATCGTTGGCCGTTTCCGCGTTCTCTTCGCCAACTTCTCCGATGTAACACAGGGCGGACATCGTTGCCTTTCCTTGGGCCTCTTCCATTTTAACGCGACTAACAATCTGCTCCAATTGTTTCGTCTTCATAAACTGCTTATCTGACCATCGTCTCCAAGGAATATTCGATTTCCACCTCCTTCTCATCTGGAAACAGAATGCGACTCATACAGCACATATTCATTCTAATTCAGAGATCTACTGAAGGCAGGCTGTACTCAGAAAATTGACAAATAAGCCAATGCTATTTCAAATTAAATAATAGCTCACACACTCTAAGGTCGACTCAGTCTTAGTCGCTAGAGGCGGTTAGAACATTCAATTGAGGAGCAGCGTTCACTGCATAGTAGAGTGCGGGCCTAGATGTTTGGCTGGCAACCTACTCTAGGTCACTGATGCCACCTGTGTCGCTGTATGCCTTGGAGACTGGAGATCAGCACCAGCCCGGCCTCAACGTTCAAATCCGGGCATGGGAAAACTTTGCTTTTCTTTACTTTGCACTCTAAACAATTAGAGTTCATATGACTCCATCGACTGCTAATTTATAAGTCTGAGCACTAGCTTCAAAATTAAAAATAAAAATGTTGAATATGGCTACAAATGCTGACTTTAAGCGCCTTTTCTCGTGCTTTGTGTGCCTTGAACCAGTGCAGCAGTCGTCGATAGCGCTGAAGACACATATTGTCAGTTCGTCCAGGAAGATAATCCCTTGCAATTCGCTGCCAATGGCCTGTATGAAGAAATAAAAATTCACACAACCACTAAAACAAATTCCATCCTATCAAATCTGATTAGGTCAAAACAAATAATAAAGATAGATTATTACATTGAAAATCTTAAACTTTAGCTTCATAATGCACAGGAGCATCAACCGAAATCCAAAAGCAAGCTCTCTGGCTGTCAACTGGAATTCAAATTCATTGCCAAAACCACAGAGCTCCTTAATAATATTTCAACATTACTCCTAATCATTATTTTGAACTAGCATAGCATCCCGTATTATAAAGAATAGCATTCACTTATCATTACCAGTGATGATGATGATGATGATGATGATGATGATGATGATGATGATGATGACGACGATAGACAATGAACACAATTATGATGTTGGTGCATGTACAGATCAGAGACCTACACTAAAATATTATGCCTTATCAGCCATTCATTAAAATCAAATTTCAAAACACACACTGGCAAAGGATAGACTGGCTAATATATTTTTATGGTGTGATATTAGGCTTAAATTAAAACTGACCAGCACCAAGTTCCTGAACTATGAGCCACAACTTTTTATCTTCCTCGTATTTCCATTCTCCGAAATGAATTGTCTGATCAAGCGTATTCTTCCATCTGTAATTACAGAATGAAACATCTGTGCAACGCATCTACGTCTTCAGTTAACCCTCAAACTGTCGGTAACCACTGCATATAAATCCAAAGTATGTGGTGGTTTAAGGGTTAAGATGCGCTTCTCCACTGTAGCCCCAGTCAAAGCACATGATGCATTTAATGAACGTGCAATGAGAAACAACTATATACCAATTCTTTAAATTCAAAATTCACAGAGCACAATTCTGACAATGCACAGCATTTACCGCTCACGGCACTGTGCTGCAGTACGCCCAGGAACAAATTCCTTTATCTTCCACCATTTATTTACTCCAAAGAGTCTTGCAGCTTCCGCAAGTTTCTTTAATAAGCAACAAAATACAAAAAGCTACATCTGTAAACAGCAAAACTACATAAAACACATTAAAGCATACCACTGCTTTCCTTTTAATCACTTTTATACTATTACCAGAGATAAAAGGTGAGAAATATTTAACAGAAATTAAGCAAAAAAGAAAATTATAGGCAATTAATCTGCCATACAAAACCTATCTAATTCCTAGTAACACTTAAAATTATATTAGCAATAACTTACATGTATATATTTATTCTAAATATATATCCCAAGTTATATTATAATATGGCAACTTTCACCTCTGCAAACAAATTAAATGAAGGTAATTCAGTGCATCATGCACTGAAATTAATGTTAGCATTGGGATGTAACCAGTGTCTTGCAAAACAGTGAAACACTGTAAAATTCCATTTGTTTTATCCTCACCTTGCACAAAATATAAGAAAATTACAATAATGTACACAAAAGAAATTGAAGCCAATTTGAACACAATCTTGTATCCTATTCAGAATGTAATGGCTGAAGCCCCTACATCGTCCTCTTCTGCTGTCCAACGGCCTTTTCTGAAGCTCTTTGGATGCAACTGTTCCCATCGTCTGGCACACTGCTCTCTGCTACGTCCCTCAACATAATAAGCCACTGGAAGAAGAAAATAATGTTTCAATCGTAATTCTTAATTATCAATCACTAGACAAAAAAATTCATCACAATGAAAGTCCAAAAACACGCGACTTCTACTAATTTTTCTATCATATGCACATTCCCCTGTAATCTGAGTTTCTCTGTCCTTATGGGTTACTTCCATCTTGGTCATATTTATCATCCATATGATAATTTTTCTCATGTTTAACAAATGTAAAATCCTTCCACCGATCACCTGATTCTTTCTACTCAATGTGTCCGCACAACCTCAAAATGTTAATGCCATTGGTCACTGCTAACTATTCAAATATTGACTATTCAAATGTTGACTATTCATTCAAATGACTATCACAAATGTCTTTCATTATTCACATTTCTGTTTCGTTTAGTTTCCTTTCAGCTTCTATATTCAGCAAAATGTCTTACTTCAATAAATACCAGAGCTCCTCATACATGACTACTATTGACTAGTAAACTTGATTTTTAATTTTTGTACTAATATCCGTTTTTGCACAGCATGGGAAAGACTTCTCCCAATTTTTCCTAAACTTTACGAGTAAAAGTAAAGTACAGTAAAGTGCTTCCCGAGCGCTCTCAAGGCTAACTTCAAGGCTCATAGGGTGGCGCTGATCTCCGTTACCGAGGCCCTCAGCCAGGCGACTGTTGCAAGTTACATGATATGGTGCCAGTGTTCTCATGCAATGTGTGCCTGTTTACTCCACAGATTAATCCACTACTCAGTTGCCATTGCCATCTGGCAAAAGAAGACTGAGTCAACCTTAGAGCTCCATGCAGGAGTTGAACCAGCGACCTTCTGTTCTGTCGTCCAACGTTGTTACCACTCTACTAACTTCCCACCCCTCTTTGAGTTTATGAGTAAACACCACTAGCTCATCATCATCTTCACACAACATATAGACAAGATAAAAGATGTGCACTTTCCAACACAACCCCACTCATCATTATGCTGGACTCTTCTATAAAATTAATTTTTGCCATTTTGATGATGGCAAATTCGACAGTCTGTCTACAAAAAACTTCACTTTATGCCACAACACTTCTGGTATGTCCATAAATTATTATGCATAAACTCCTATAAATATAAGTCCTTTGGGATTTTCATTCAATAGAGTACGGCACAAGCCAGTTACCCAGTCAATGCATATATCAAATATATATAAGACTTATTAATTTCAAAGCCTTGCTTCAAAAATTTGTCAGCATAACCCTTTCTAGAATAAAAGACAAATCTGCTACTGTGAAACAATTATACTATACCAGTTGACCAAGGAATGGAGTCTCCTCTCTTGTAATTGTTAACAACCTCCTTCAGAAAATCATCCTCTTCTGGAGTCCATTTCCAGTAATCAACAGTTTTATGCATAACTTTCAAGAAGTCATCAACCAGACCTTCTCTGAACGACACTCATTCATATGGACAATTATTATTACTAACTCTTAACTCGCCAGATACTTTGCAATGTGTAAAGCGCTCTTGATCTTGGCCTGCTATGAATTTAGCGCTATATAAATTGGCTTATTAACTAACTAACTAACTTTGTAACTATACGCAATGTAACTGAGTAAATTCGGTTGTGCAGTTTTAAGGGTCAATGTGGCTTTTTAATTTTTTTTAAACCCTTGATTGGTATTTCATTCCTTAGGGACTTATGACAAAATTTTGTCTGGAGACATAATAAATTGAGTGTTAATTCTCATCCAGTTTGTTCTCAAAATTTTTAAAACACAGTTTAAAGAAAGAATTTAAAAATTAAACAATATTATATTAAAAGACGTCCGTGTGCAAACATTAGCTACAGTGTTGTAACTGCAGCCACTAACCCTGTCTGAAGACATGGATTCAGTTTAGTCTGATATCTTTGCAGACACATAAAAGCACTTCGATTAGTCTGTCAAAACAAAATTTAAAAAACATTTATAGAATTATCAATGAATTATTTATTAGTTCAGTCATTTGCAAATTACTTGTGAATTTGAATTTCCTCGATGAAAACAGTATCTACCGCAAATTTTCTCATTTTATACATATACACAACAGCTGAAGACAAATACAATAGTCAATAGAATAGATCAGTCGTCTGTTTCTAAAGACAAGAACAATAAGTGTTTCACTTCCTCAAAAGGTCAATTTATTTTAATCATCTCCTGATTTTTCTTCGATTCTGTTGCAGCCACACAGAGGTTTGCTTCGTCTAGTTGCCACGGGGTGTAGCCAGAATACAAAGATATGCAAAAGTATGCCAAGGAATTGCATAGGCCTCAATGCAAATTAAATGAAGTAATAATTATATGAATCGCCTAAACATATATATTTTTGTATTTAGACAAATTGTTGCAATTGCTTCCAAATTCACCCTGTTCACATCTTATTTCTGCAGTAAATTAAAAATTAAAATTTATATGATAACAAAATAAGTAAAACAAATTGAAACAAATTTCTTAAATTAAAATGTTCATAATATAAGGTTGAAATTATGTACACAAATTCATTGTTTAAATCAACAGATAACAACAGTCAGTAATAAGCTCAAAAGTAAAACTACAGTATTATTACTAAACGTAACAACTTACACCAAGACACCGAGCAATTTCTTGCCAATGGACTCCTCCAAATCTAGACACCAGTTCAATAAGCTTCGCATCTTCTGCTGACGTCCATTTTGAAACAGCAATGCTGGGATGAGCAGCATTTACCCAAAACAGCTTGCACGATTCCGGCGTACGTGCAGCTTCAAACTAAATAAAGAATGGCAGACAACTCACACTAACAACTACAAGTACAGTGGATCCCACTTAATCGCATACCGCTTAATTGCATAACCCGCATAATCGCGTAACAACATAAAAACCCGAACCAGTGTTTTGTGCATGCAATTAATTATCAGACGTCCCGGCTATTTGCATAGCCCAGTTAATCGCATAAGCAAAGCTTGCACGGCATCTATGCAATTAAGCGAGTTTCACTGTAATAAATAAACATTTATAGAATTATCAATGAATTATATTATTTATTAGTTCAGTCATTTGCAAAACAATACCTAATGGTATAAGATTGAAACAAGCCTTCACTATTTCAGGAACATGACATTTTCCATGAATTGGGCGACTTACTTGTGAATTTGACTTCCTCCATGAAAACAGTATCTACCGCAAATTTTCTCATTTAATACATATACACAACAGCTATTTAATGTTTCATTCTGAAGATAAATACAACAGTCAATAGATCACAAAACTAACTATTATTCTGCCGAAATTCTTAAGCAAAATCCAATCCTTTCTAGGTTCAGACACTTCTGTAAGAGCCTCAATAGATACAAAAACAAGGTAACCCTGCCTTCAATGCTTACATCAAAATTTGCAATTTTCATCCAGTCAATAGAATCCACATCTTCCAGATCACCATACATCACGTTAATATCCGTAGTTTCTCTAAAAAAATAAGCAGAAATATGTATTTACTTGGTTGGTTGATTCCTTCAACCACCACACACTGAAATTATTTAAACCAACACAATTCAACATCGTCTGTTACACAATAAACAAGCACTGAGCTGTCAATACCTAACAGCTTTAATCTTGCTGTTAAAGTCAGCAATTTTGTCTTTTATCTTTTGCTCTTCCTCGCTGTCAGGCAAGACCGTTTTCAGTCGATCATGTTCAATCTCTTTCCTGAAAAGAAATGCAATGAGAATATTTAGACACACATATAACTAAAAATCGCTTAAACATATTAAGATCCCAAATAAACAATCAGTATGGACACCCTTCAAGCATATCAACAATTTACAGTAGAACTTTGTTATAACGAACTCAGTTATAATGTACCGCAATGTCCAGTCCCATGTGAAGTGCTCTGTATTGGATGGTATTGGATATAACATACCTCAGATATAACGTACTAAATTTTACAGACTCCACTAAGTACATTATAACAAAGTTCTGTTGTATATCTAATATGTTAAAAGAAATTCTGATTATCTAAACGGTTATTGAAATAAGTTAACAGTCTTTAACAAATTCTGTCTCTGTAAAAACAATAAAAAGAACACACAAATGACAGTAATTAAAATACAACAATTCTCAAAGTCATTTTTGCAAAAACTTAGCAACAAATTTAATAAATGCAGAAATTCATCAGCATTACAGCTGCTAGTAAATTTCAAAAGAAAAAGAAAGAATATACTAAATCAAAATCCAGGCGTAAAATAGTTAAAAGCTGCTACACATGAACCCATAATGCTCAGAATATTACAGTAATCATTCTTTCTTGCCTCATCATAAAAGGTCGCAGTGCCCTTTGAAGACGATCAGCCTGAACTGCCTCTCTCAACTTGTTACGCTCCGTACCAGACCCTAAAAATTTCAACGATCACAAAATATTTCAGAAGACATTGCAATCCCTTGAAAAAAAGTATCACACATTTGATAATCAATCAGAATATGCAAATCTTTTTCAAAATGTTTTATGTAGTATTTTCGATGATCTTATCCCTGAGAAAACCAAATTGTTACTGATAGGCCTTCACAATACTGGATCAACAAAGATATTTAGATAAAAGAAGGGAACAACAATTGCATGTAGTTTATGTTAGTTATTAATAGTTTATAATTAATATAATAATATTGTTTATAATTAATATAATATTATTAATAGGTTTTCAACTCATCTATTATGTTATCAAAAATTATGTATTATAATTAAGTTTCATATTTAGTTGTCAACTGAAACCACTATCAACAAGAGTGGAAAAATACGCTGCCCATAACTGTAACAATAACCAATTATGCCAACTGTAGAATATTGAGAAACAATATGCAATAACTGGTTGAAATCACTAACAGCTCTTGAGACCCTAAATTCACAATTTGCTCACAAGTCTTCGGAGGTCGAACAAATGCATCTAATTCATTTGAAAACCGCTTCTTCAGAGATTCTTCATTTGGAGGAGGAAACTACACAATGCAGAAAAAAATCATAGACTGCATATTCATTACTCACAAGCATATCAATTCCATATCACTGTAAACGTATTACATATGGGTAATAGGACTTGAAATCTGCATGGTATGCATTCCTGTATAGTGTACATACTTCAGTCCCATCATAGGCACTGCTATATTAACATACCATTAAGTGGCAGCAACTTCATCAAATGCTGCAATGATTCTGAATGTCAAATATCAAATGACCATTCAGTAAACAGAGTGAGATTCTGAAGGTGTTGAAGAATATGTATTAATAAAAGCAAGACATGCACTTACTAACAGTTAAATGCATTCTGTCATAGTATTAAACAGTTAGTGCAAAAAATTTAGTGCCAAAAAAATTTGTATACAAGGATGACCAAAAATATCTTGACTGGACAATATCACCGTACAGAGCTGCCTCCGTGGAACTGAGACAAAAACAGTTCGGAAGAGACAGTATTAGATGTCATTTACTAATTAATTTTAAAGCCAACTGCCACAGTGTGATGTACAAAAATACAACAGTACAGTTATATGCACATATAATAAACATAAAGTCAAATGCAAACAGACCAAGCCATTTAGAGAGGTCTAAGGAAAGCACGTAAAAGTAAGATTCTTAATTTAATTTTAATTTAATTAATTTAACTTAATTAGCTATTTATATTGTGCCTAATCAATTAATGTTAGCAAGTGCATTACAATTAATGTCAATTATTATAAGCACAATTAAACAGATGTGTCTTCAACTGTTTACGAAAAGTGAAAGGCTCTAATGTGTTAATTAAATCATTAGACACAAAGACATTGGTAATAATTTACTTACAGATCCATCAGCAGTTTTAAAAAATGGCTTCGAGTAAGCAGTCAGTGTTTTTCTCTTGCTGCAGAGAGAATTCTTCTCTGATGAATTCTGCATATCCTGCTTGACTTCCAACTACACATAGTACCAGATCCAGATAGCAAAATACACTAGGCATGACTAAAAAGGTGCATCTATAAGTTATCAGTGTAAAAACTGACAGCCAATCACAAGTCAATTGAAAGCAATGAATTACATGCTGTAGGATTTTGGTAGATTTACTATTAGTTTCAAGCAATTATCATTGCAACAGATCTAACAATAGCAAACATCAATGAACTGCCAATCTTTTACTACAAAGATACTGTGGCAAAAAAGTGAGGATAAACACGTCTACTCATCTTGGCTGACTGAAGAAGTAACTATGGTTAACAGCAACATAACTGCTGGTATGGGGCAAAATTACCCAAAAAAAATTTAAAGAACAGTACACAATTTATAGATGACAACTTGATAGCAGCATTAATTGAGTCAAATTATTAATTCTATTGCAACAACACACTTCAGCAGAAACATTGGGTCATGCTGTTTTGCAGTATAATTATTTTTCATCATTCTGTACTTGAAGATCATGATTTTAATGAAGAACCAACAATTTCTCACAGCAAGACTTCTGCATACTCAGTTTACAAATTTTGCAAACAATAAGCATGGCACAACTGAAACTGTTTCATTATTTGCTAGAATATTATTATAAAAGATTCTACCTTGTTTATTTCTTCAAACCGATTTTAAGGGTGAGTTTTCTGAATGAATATTACACAATCTGCTCAGAATATTTACAAGTGGTTTCAGTGCATCCTTTCAAACATGGTTTTTCAACCTCTGTCTCCCAACTATCAATACTGGACCAGGTACATACACACAAACTAACATATTATATCAATGTATGCACACATGAAAACCACCGGTGACCAGTAAAAACTCTAGTACGCTACATTTCAGACTTACAACCTACCTGGCACTGCCGATTATGATCCAAGACAATTTGAATTCTCATCAAATTCCTTTTAATCCATTCCTGATATTCTCTGTTGAATGCCAGACAGATTTCAAGACTGTTACCAAAGTCCAAAGATCCAGTGCTGCCCAATGACTAGACACATTTCAAGATCAGATATGTTATTAAAACATCATAATACATTATATAATTATGATGCAGAATAATCACAAGAAAATTAATGGTGTCTTTGTAATGTAACACTGCTTTTGCTAATAAATCATTGAAGTAAATATATCCAGTGCAAATCATCAGTTAAAAAAAGTAAAGGTTTCACCCATAGGCTCAAAGCCCATAGGGTCCGGTGCTGATCCCCGTGTTTTGTAGCCAACAGCCCATAGGTGGCTAATCCATACATCGGCGGACGGTGGCCAGTCTCTTCCGCCGAACCTATGGTTACTTTCGCAATGTTGCCATTGCTACTCATTTGATGTTACTACCGCCCTCTAGCGATTAAGGGTGAGTCGACCTTCGGCTGGGTCGACCTTCGCAAATCATCAGGCCAGAACAAAATTCAATTTTATAACCTATTGCAATCTTTAAAAGACAAATAAAAATTTCTGTAACTTACATCTTGGGAAATCCCATGAATTGCTTCTTCAGAATAGTGTCTCTGTGACTGTCCGCTTTTATCATTAAAATACCCATCTACCGTGCCAAGAAAAACAACAATTTAATCCATAAAATATTTAAAATTAATAATATCCTAGTGATAAAAGCTGCCACCATATAAGAACAATTTAGAATTAATTAAGGTTCTAAGAACAAGTCTTCAGGTGTTTTACTCAGTTCAAAGAACTAGTACTATACTATTATTGAACCATTTTTAGTCAAAAGATAGTCCCCTACTTATGCCACCAAATTTGACTTCTCACTCTATCAACTGATAGATTCAGCATAACTATATTATAAAATGATATCTACAAATTTCACCTCATTGATATAAAAACCAAGGAAAGAGCTTCCTAGTTGAAATGCTAATGCCATTTGATATCACATTTCACAAAACTCATGGTTTGATTTGTCAGAGAGGTTGGTGGGGCTTAGCATCCACCCTCCCAACTGGTCAAGCAACACGCCACCACCTCAAATGGATAGATCATCCCAGCTTAGAGCTGATGCACTACTGCTTGAGTCATCAAGATAGGACTCAAAGGATGCAATTCAAGCAATGTGAAAAGTTGCTCTGATATGGCAAAGCAGGTCAATCAATCAACTTCAAAGGCACTGCCATCAATGCTCAGAACAGGGGCTGATGGCATTTGAAATCCTAACCGCATTAAGTAGGAAGGCATATTGCCAAATTACAAGCTGATCCAGGTGATCGAGATTATTCCGATCAGAAATAACAACCAAATGCAGCTGTCCATTTGATAACTGGTCGGGTGACCGGGGTTTCTAGCAACTATCCCTAAGTGGATCCACAAGCCTGAAATGCCACAGACTAAAGATTGAGGATTTATCTGGACTGAGAGCCCGTGATTAAGCTGATGCACTGTACCCAGCATTTTATTAGCACTACAGAATATAGTTAATCTACTTTTACTACTTGTAAAATCTAAATCTTACATTTTTATAACGCCCTGATAGTACGGAACTAGTCATCAGCCTAAAGCGCTAAATTCCACTCTGCGCCCGTGGACATGTGAGTGCCCGGGAATCGAACCCTGGTTGACGGCCTGTATTGCTGACAGGGATATTTTTACACCCCCCTAACACCCCCCCCAATTTGAGGTCGACACCCCAAATTTGGTAATGTGACAATGGTATGCATACAAAATGCATACTAATTAGCTCCGGACACCCCCAATTTGAGGTCGACACCCCCTCCCAAATTCACAATACTAGAAATATCCCTGATTGCTGAATCAATCCAATCGGGTCATCGAGGCACCCCACGTAACGACTGAGCGACAATAATTAAAATGATTCACTTTAAATTATTATCTTCGTTTGCAGTGACAGGTCATCGTCAGAATTCCGAAAACGATTCAGTTTGCATGACCGCATAATTACCTCTGCTGTGCAGCTCGTCTCCCTCTGCTTCTGTGATGCGCAGGGCTTCGTCTTCGCTGTCCGAATAGTCGTAACAAGTCCTCGTTACACTCGTATTTCGAACAGCGAGTTTCAGGCGCTCGATGTCCCTCGTTAAATTCTCTCTGTCTGTTTGTTGACTGTTGGAAAAGTCTTCTTCCATTTTGGTTACAATAATCATCTAAAATAATTTCGGATAAGCGACACTCGTTTATCGCCCACTGTAAAAGTAGCAGAGGTGTGCGCCGCTGATGTCAGCTGCGCATACGTCTGCTGCTTAGAAGTTAGATGGTTGCTAGAAAATTCTACGTTGGCTGAGAGTTTCCAGCAGAGGCGTCATTGGGGAGGGCTGGGGGCCGTGGCCCCTAAAGGAAATGAAAATATTAATTTATAATGTATTAATGTGCAAAAATTGCAAAAATTGCCAAAAAATATTTTAAAATTGCAAATTTTTCAACATTGCAATGGCCCTAAAATTTGCCAAAATTGCTCAAAATTTGCAAAAAAATTACAAAAATTGCAAAAAATGCCTAAAACTTGCCAAAATTTGCCAAAATTTGTGAAAAATTTGCAAAAAAATTTCTCCCCCCAAGAAAAGTTTGAAATGACGCCACTGGTTTTCAGCTTTCGATTTCTTCTTTCTAATTTATTTGAATGAAATGACTAATAAGTGGCGATGAAGCTTAATAGAAATTCCGAATAAATAATTATGCTTAATTGTTAGGCCTTGATGAGTCTGAAAGTGTCTTCCCAAACATATCTGACTCAGTTGAATCAATCACTGGTCCATCACTTGCATTGTCTTGCAGTGGCGTAGCTAGGGGAGTGCCTGGGAGCGGCAGCTCCCCTGAGAAATTTTTCTAAAAAGTGACGCCTTTTTCGCTTTTCGGAAATAATTTCAGAAATTCAATAAATTAAAAATTAATAATAATCAAATAAGCAACCCTCTATAACCACGGGGGCGTTTTTGCTCGTCAATATATAGGCGTATAGGGCTTATAACTTGTTGGCATATCTGGGAAAAGATTTCGATGTGGTGACGACTTTTGATGTGGTCGCGCCTTTTTAATACTGTATGTTCGCACAACTTCGCATCTCCTCTGGTACTAAAACCTGGCTACGCACAACAGAGGTTCTCATGCACACAGGGCAAACCCTCCTGAACCACTTAGACCTTAATTGTTATTAATATTATTGCGCTGCTACTGTCATGCCCATAATGTGTTCGTTGGTCTTGCCCTTTGCGCCGTCCAAATAAAATACTAATAGAACTTGACTAGATCAGTTTTCCCAGGCTATTTCAAGTATTTTCGGCACTTAATTAAGCGGGGGCACGACTTCGTGAAATTCTAAACTTTAGACCATGGGCTACCAGGACTGGCAGGACTATAGACGATTATGATCCTAATTTTTTGATTTAAAAAAATCGATTCGCTCAACAGACAATCTAAATGCTTATAACATTATAAAAGTTGTTTAACCTCATTCTTAAATTTTAGAAATCAAATTCTAAAACTATAAAAGCGGTCATGACAGTCATTAAATCAAATATTGAGGTGTCGCGGGCCACTTTCTGAGAACTGGCGAGCCACAGGTTGCCCCGCGAGCGGTGGTTTGGGACCTCTGGACCATTGGCGCAGCCACGCGGCCCCGCCCTTGTTGCCATTGGCGATCGCATGTTTCGGGTGGCAGCTACCAAAGTCTGAAATAGTCTGCCATAACCAGTGACTTTGGCGAAGACACTGGTAATATCTAAACGTGAACTGAAAACTGTGCTGTTCTCTCGCAGTTATCCAGCACATTGATTAATACACCACGACAGATATAGGCCTACAGTATTTTCAGTTGTTCGGTGCCCTAGCAGCACTTAATTGTAGTATGATATTATGCCACCCTAAATCAGTACCGGAACCCTGGCTATGCCAATGCTCAGGACGAGGCAGTTTTGTTCAAACTGAACCTGTGCGCCGACGGTCTGAATCGGCGGCGGCGTGTGACCGCTTTATCACCGGCGGCGGCGGCGCGCCGAACCACTTTTATCGGCGGCGGCGGCGTGGACTTTATTGGCGGCGGCGGCGGCGTCGGCGGCGTACAAACGGTTAATACAGTACAAAAATTTTGAAAAGGATACCAAATTTGATATCGTCGGTTTTGTTTTTCAAACAATATTTTGTCACCCGGTTCATTTGAAAACAATGTAACAAACTTATAATACTAGTAAAAATAAAATTATAAGTTTAAAAACATTTTATCAACAGAGCCGTAGCTAGAGTATTTCAGCGCTCGGAGCAAGGTACAAATTTTGCGCCCTAAATTCCGGTTATGACCTTTTTATGCTTATCTGAGCTTTCACGGCGTAGCAATCTATAGCCTCTAGCAGTCCCAAAACCGGTGATGAACTTTTGTACTTATATGTATTTTACGCCGCAGAAAGTGGATAGTGGTGGTATAAAAACTTTAAAAATAATGTCCAAAATGTGCCCTCCCCCCCAAAGACAAGCGCAATAGCCCGGCGCAGCTTGCCCCGTGTCCCTATAGCCACGGTTCTGTTTATCAAATTATATTGCTTCATTAGGCTATATATCCCAAATTGACCATACATGAAAACTTTTAAAAGTTTATGTGCAACTTAGAAAACAAAGCACTGCCGACATCAGACTAAGACGATTAATTTTAAACTAAACTAAGAGGATTTAAGCAACAAACGCACACTTATGATGATAGTTTCACTGCTCGTTTAGTCAATGCAAAATTTTAGCATCACTTTTACATTTCATTTTAGGTCTTCGCGTAATTATCATCGAAAACGCTTTTCTTTGCCGTGGCCATTTTGCAGAATGTAAACAATACAGGACGTCATTCGATAGAGTAGACGAATGAAGCGAAGTAAATAAGTAACGCGTGCTTTGAATTGTGCTTTGAATTAGCTAGCACATGTTGACTATATACGGTAAAGACAGTTTTATCTACGTATTACAACAGTGTTGGCTTACTCTGGTTACATGAGAAAATAAATTCGCAAGGGACGCCAGGCGTCACGCCGATGTTCTCTCGGCGGCGGCGGCGGCGGCGCGCCGATCCTATATTACCGGCGGCGGCGGCGTCATGAAAACGTCGGCGGCGGCGGCGCGGCGTCGGCGGCGCACAGGTCTTCAAACTATATTGATTGCAAAAGCCTTTATAATACGAGTCAACCACTTATTATTATTATTATTATTATTATTATTATTATTATTATTATTATTATTATTATTATTATTATTATTATTAAATTATTATTATTATTATTATTATTATTATCAATATTATTGCGCAGTCAGATATTAATTAGTCCATAACAGTCGGCAGGCCGTTCAAGTAAGTCATTAAGCATAAGTAAAAATGTAAATGTCTATAGCACTTTTAAAAGTACAGTAGAGGCTGCTTATTCCTAGGCTCTTAATCTAGCCTAGCGGTGAAATAGCAATAGCCGAAGCTTAGTGGTCAGCCGGGCAAGGTCAATTCCAGATATCTGCCAGAATGGGAGTGGGGGAGGCAGCGAGGCAGACTACGAAAAAAGAAATAGAAAGATACATGATTAAATCCAGATTTGACAGTAGGCCTATATTAAGACTTTCAGTGCTGGACAAAAGTCGGGTCGCATGCGGCCCGCCGCCACTGGATTTCACCCGGGGGCCATTTAGAAATATGCATCCGAGCGGCAGAAAGTGAGATAGTTTGAAATTATTTTACGGAAACATGGCACTTTCTTTTTAAAAATCTTCGAAAGGGTTGGCACTGGCAGTGCCCGTGGCAAAAGAAGAATCGCGCTTCCAACTTCTCCCCAAAATGTCTTGACAAGCAAAAGAAGTAATCGCAGGTATCGCATCGTATTACAGCATTGTAATAATGGATACCAATTCCCAAACAGTACTTAAAATGCTTCTTTTCTCTGCCTGAAGTTACAAACATTTTGGTTTTTTCGTATGTGCCGCCCGACTAATGTAGTGTCAAGTTTCTTCGAAGAAAAAGTTTTCCCCCCCTGTCATTTATTAGGCTATATTAGTACATACCAAATAATTTTCAAAATACATGACAACACTTGTGTGATACCAATATGAATGTGAATCTTGGACCATAAAAAGCATATTGGAGAAAAATAATAGCAGCTTAAAATATGTGGCTTAGAATGTTACTAAGGGTTGCAAATTGGATACAAATTAAAAAACATATAACTAATGAAGCAGAGAGAGAGAGAGAGAGAGAGAGAGAGAGAGAGAGAGAGAGAGAGAGAGAGAGAGCTGCAACCGACCATAATTGAAGCAATCAGAAAGAGAAGAATGAAATGGACCGGACACATACTCAGAATGAACGAAATAAGAAACTCAAAACGAATTTTCAACTACAAATCAGAAGGGAAATGATCTAAAGAAAGACCGAAAAGACGATGGGCGGACGGATTGGACGAGGATCTGCACATGGCAGGGCTAGAATCTCAACGATGACGGAAGACACCGAATGACTTCAGAAGAAATAGCAAAGGACAGAGCGCTTTGGAGAGATGTCATGGAGAAGTCAATTGCTAGACAGTAGGGTACAGTTGTAGACACCAAGCCTGAGGAGAGGGGGTGCAGCCGGTACATTGTACCGGGGCCCATGGAGTTTTCAGGGGCCCAGATCCGGTGACAATAAGGTTTTTTGTTTTATTGCTTGTGTTTGCTTGTCAGGGTGTTTTTTGAGTTTTTTTGCTTGTCAGGCTGTTTTTGGAGAGTTGATAACGTTTTTTGCTTGTCAGGTTTTTCGAAGACTTGATCAATTTTTCTTAAAGGCCCGCAAATTTTTTTGTTCCGGGGCCCGGAATTTCTCTCGGCGGCCCTGGTAGACACAGCTGGAGGACGAAGACCTGACCTGGCCTACTGCACTTATAATACGCAACAAACTGTTCGTAGGCCTATTGGATGCTTTGCTAAACTATAGACTATAGAGTTAAGGTGAAGTTGAAATACATTAATTCGGATTAAGATGAACTATCAATGCGGAAATATTCACTGGGGTTGTATCCACCCCTGGGTACCTTCAGTAAATTGATATTTGAAAATATTTCGTCATGTTTCACAGAATGTTTGGAAAACCGAGGGGTGGCAGCATGGTTATTTCTAGTGTTGTCAATTTGGTGGGGGACATATCTGGCGGACGGTGTCGTTCCCTGGTCAAAAAGTCTGACAAGCAAAAAAGGCCATAACCACTTGTCGCGTTGCTATCCAACTAAAATATTATTCTGACAAACAAAAAAGGTCATCACACTGTCCCCCCAAAATGCATACCTGCTCAAACTGCTCAAATATGGGGTGGTGTCGGTCTCAAAATAGGCCATCCCTAGGTCAGATTGGGGGAGCAATTTGGGGGTGTCGTACCCGCAATAACTCATCCCTGGCTCAGATGGGGGTGTCGGTTTGGGGAGAGGGTGTTGGGGATGTTAGGGGATGTAAAAATATCTCTGGGTGGCAGCCACCTCTTAGCAGTGCGTGGGTTAAGCAATACGTAAATTGTGAGCATTTCTTGAAAGACTATACGCCTGAGTCAGATGTAGTCAGCAACAATCATGATCCCCATCCTTCGCTGTTCCATTAATCAGTCGTGCTAGACAGACTAGTCATTGCTTTAATCACTTGTAATAATTTCCTAAACCTGTCTGTTAAGTTTGTTAAGTTTGTGATTCACGCTACACAGCAGAAGGGCTGTCCATTAATTACGTCAACAATTTAGGGGAGGGGGTTTGAAAAAGTTTGACAGTTGTTGACAGAGGGGATCAAGAGAAGTTGACGTCAAAAATTTCACTTTTGCAAAAATCAAAAAATAGGAAATTTCATGAAATACTACTTATTACAATGGAAAAAGCATGGCAAAAAGGTCATCACCACCACATTTGACACTCGATGAGCAAAACAGGGAAAACTGGTCATCACCGCAAAAATAATAACCTTGTTATTGGGACCTGTCATTGATCTTTGGGGGGGGGGGGTCAAAAGTTTTTGACGTAATTATAGGGGGTAGCTGAAAGTTGACAGTTGTTGACAGGGGGAGGGGTCAAAAATTGCCCCAAAATTGTTAACATAATTAATGGACAGCCCTAGATGTTGGACGACGTCGTTGATATAGGCAACCAAACTTTAGCGTACTGATTGCAACTTGACGATATATAATAATTTCATTACACTGGCATGTGGTTTCTACAGTTGCGTACCAATTAGTAGTTAATCTAAGGATTCAAAGGAGGAAAGTCGACTCGCCAAATATTATTTCGTAATGAATTGAATGTCGTAATCTTGCCTATTTGGCCTCTTGCTCTGAAACTTTGCATTGATCGTTCGAGGAGTGAACGAGGAAAATGCACATAAGGTAGTTAATCTCGTGAAGGCATTTGCGAAACTACGTGTGCAGTTTCACTTAGGCTCACATTGTATGAAATATCTGAAAACTTTTGTTGTTTGCAACTAAAAACTTTTACAAAAATATTAATAAAGCTGCCGTATGACGTACCTACCCGGTGTAATGAATTAAAATGAATCCCCCGACAGATGAATCCCCCAGTCATTTTCCTACGTGTAATAAAGACTCCCCACCTCTTTATTCTACGAAGAATATGAACTCCCTCTGAATTATATTAACTCCCCTATGAAGAATGAACTCCACCTGGATATTACACGTATAACAAAGAATCCCTTTGTAGATTTACTACCCCCCTAAATTTTTAGCCTCAAATGTAGGAAGTTGACTGTCAAATTCATATAACACGCAATTTCTGAATAATGTTAGGAATCCCGTTTTTGGGACAATTCATACAAATGGAATCTGTAAGGTAAAAAGTAGCTCACTGTTCTACAATGTCTGACCGCCCGCCTTGTTGTTTGTCTTTCTGCCTATCGATTTGCCCGTAATGAGGAAAGAAGGCGAAGGCAAGTAGATCAAAGTAGTTCAAACAAAACATTCAAGCGATTCTAGCACTACACAAGCCACAACGCTATTCACTAGAATACGTACCTGGACAAGAAGAAGAGCGCGTAATGCAAATATAATCGGCCCGACTCTGCCTATGAAGACTTTACAGGATTAGTAACAATTCATTTTGAGTTAATTTTGATGTCGAATATCAATAACGGAAAACGCAAAATTGAGCGAAATCACGATGTGAATATTGAATTGTGCTATCAGTTGTCCATTAATAATCAAGGCGAACCGAATGATTGACAAAGGTGCGGTCATCGCATTGTAACTAATTCCCTCATCCAGTAACAATATTATGTGATAGGTTCATACGTGTAATACTGAGGTGGAGTTCATTATTCCACGTGTAATAATGAGGTGATTCACATTAATTCGTATTTTACTGCATATCACTATAGGGGAGTTAATATAATTCAGAGGGAGTTCATATTCTTCGTAGAATAAAGAGGTGGGGAGTCTTTATTACACGTAGAAAAATGACTGGGGGATTCATCTGTCGGGGGATTCATTTTAATTCATTATACCGGTTCTGAAAAAAACTGCCCCAAATTTTGTAGTCGGCTGGGCAGATATCAGGGCTTTGACGCAGTCTTTGGGTGGGGCGAGACGCGAACTCTGGTGTTACCTGGTTTTGGCGCCTCTTGTGACGGTTCGAGTCGGTACGGCGTACAGGAAAATCTTAAAACTAGCGTAGGCTATATTTTTCTCGTATACCATAGCTTTTAAAAATTGAAAGTTTTACGTAGTTGACTGTATCTTTTGCTGTCTCTCTTTCCAATTGATATTGATACATTCTATTTGTACAGTATAAGTGGACTAAACGTGGCCGTATCAGCTTCTGCTATGATTGCCGCATAGAATTTTTATATAGGCCTAAACGTTTACATAGTATTGCGTACCGGAAATTTTTTCACATTTTTTGAAGCACTACCTACCGGAAAGCTATGGATCCGCTTTGTCTGGAAAGTTTAATATAAAGTAATTTCAAGCATCTGCCTTCCACCATGTTAAATCTCACCATAGTTTAAAACTTTTAACGCAACTCCATGCTTTAACGCATTGGGTCTCCAAAGTACAGCCCGCGGACCGGATACGGACCGCTAAGATCTGTAATCCGACCCGCGGAAAAATGAGGATCATTCACAAGTCGTAAAAATCAATTATAGGGATCTCTATCTACGCCGTATGTATCATAGGGACATGGATTTTAGTTATATTAGCACTAGATATAGAGTCCATAGATAGGCACCTGAAAATGAAGCCACTGTAGTTTCCGCCATTGTACACGCAGTGTGTGTGTCATGTGTCATGTCAATGAAATCATTATTCGTCGTTTTTTGCTATATTCAATTTCTTGTGCTTGGCCCACCTGGCCTTCAGGTGTCAGCAAAGTGGCCTCTGGCTAAAAAAACCTGCGAAGACCACGGCTTTGACGTAATAGGCGTCTTCTAAATTACAAATTCCTTCTCTGCCATGGTTGTCAGAAGGATTCACATTAGTTGACAAGTACAATTGGGGAATTTCGGTTGTAGAAAGTTCATCCTATAGTTAAGAGTAGTTGAGTAGTTGGAGATGAGAGCCATGTTGAATTTTGCTGGTTCTTTCAGATTTGTCAGCCTAAAGTCTAAAGCCCCAAACGATAAGCAATAGGCGACGAACAGAATTTATCTTCCTCGAGACACAGACTAATACAAAAATTATCGAGGTTTCTAAAGCGTAGGAACCTGTTTACTAAAAAATTCAAGATATATTATAAATATCTGCTGTTTTTCATTTAGACAGTTTCGGTTCTACAAGCACTCGAAGATCTGCTCTTCCGTTAATAATTGAATTGCAGAAGAGGAGAGACGTTTCGGACTTCTTTTTTTACGGATTTCACAAGACTAGCCCAGATGTCAAAGTCAGGCACCGAAAGAGAGTGGCGCAAACGGCGGGCATCGTATATACAGAAAATATCCTATATCACAATTACAAAACGGTCTGCATCGTGCAAATACACAGCTGACGAATTATATGAAGACGGCGGAAAGACTTGCGCAGTTACATTCAAACTCTCTCTCTCTCTCTCTCTCTCTCTCTCTCTCTCTCTCTCTCTCTCTCTCACTCTCACTCTCTCTCTGTATGTTTCTGTCTGTATTTCTGTCTGTCTGTCTGTCTGTCTGTCTGTCTGTCTCTCTCTCTCTCTCTCTGCATGTTTCTGTCTGTATTTATGTATGTCCGTCTGTCTGTCTGTCTGTCTGTCTATTCTGTCTGTCTGTCTGTCTGTCTGTCTGTCTGTCTGTCTGTCTGTCTGTCTGTCTGTCTGTCTGTCTGTATCTCTCTCCATGTGTATGTATACATTATGCCGTCGTTGTTATACTCGTCGTCTATGGGGTCGGCTGTGTGAGAGATGGATGCGTTTAAACTAAAAACAATTTTTCAACGTGACAGGCCGCGGCTTCAGTCGACTGTCGTTTTGCAATGTATTATCGCAGCATGTGACGGGAAATTAATGGGACCGAGCGCCGCTCTCGCCGAGTCCCTCAGTACGCCGACCGAATCGGAAACCAGCGCCGCCGTCTCCGCCGACGCCGCCGCCGCGGCCGGCAGGACAAGCGGCCGCGTTCAACCCACCGTCCGCCGCCCCCTCCACCCGACCGACCGACCGACCGACCGACCCCCACTTTAGAGGGGATATTGAGGCTTTAATTAATGGCCTGCATAGTCCCATATGTGCCAAACACATATGTGCGGTAACTATGTATCGCCGGAGAGTGAAAGAGATTGAGAGAGACGAAAAGCATGTATGCGGGAACCGCCGGGCCCTGCCTGCGCGTTTTTGTTCTCGGCAGAATCGAAACGTTGCTGACGCCTGGTATCAATCGCAGTGTTGGTTCCGCATGCGTTGATTGGCGTCTCTGTCAGACGCCCGCCCTCCGGCCGACCGAGGGAGAGCGGGTGTATCTCACAGAAGTTACGCGAGTCTTTTCTTCTCGTGTTTCGCAGCGTCTATCAATGAGTTTCCACCCGAAAGAAACTTCTTAATAACAGTGGCTCGTAAATGTACTAAAAATGTTCTCACATGCCAAAACTCTTCGAACTAGAATTTATCTTCTGCATCGCATGGATCACCACCCCTCCCTCCCCGGCCTTAAAACTACCACCACCACCACACATTGACAGGACACTTTATCAACTTTCCGATAGGAACTCAATTAAAAACTATAGTTAGACCATGGTATACTAAAAACTATAGTTAGACCATGGTAGGCCTATACTAGATTTAGTAGTCCATGGCTAGACGTACTGAACATTGACCCACTGGGCTTACATTCAAACTCTACTGGCATTTTGTTAGATAAGGACTGAGCAGTTGGCAGTCCTGCGTGAGAAATTACTTGGCAAGGACATTCTACCAAGCGCTTCAACGACGAACGCAATCTCGTAATATTGCCGAAATTCCGTTTATGAAGCAAATTGTTAGAATTCTTTTATGCTGACAAATTGACAATGCTAATAACAGCAACGACGACAACAACTAAAATAATAATGCTGCTGCTACTACTACCAATAATCTAATCTTAAACTTCTATAGCGCCATTTAGGTTAATAATACACAGGATCATCAACCGATGGCACACCAAAATCCAAATCATTAAAGATCCAGGTCAAATCCAGGGTATCCGGCCAGACATACGGGTGACAGTCTTTGGTGGATAACCCAGGTCAAAAGGTGGGTTTTTAATCTTGTTCTAAAAATCTGTATACTAATGAATTTGCAATGCGCACAAGCTGAAGCAATACTACTACTACTACTACTACTACTACTACTACTACTACTACTACTACTACTGCTACTACTACTGCTGCTGCTACTACTACTGCTACTACTGCTACTACTACTACTACTACTACTGCTGCCACTGCTGCTGCTGCTGCTGCTGCTGCTGCTGCTGCCACCACTGCTGCTGCTGCTGCTGCTGCTGCTGCTGCTGCCACCACCACCACTGCTGCTGCTGCCACTGCCACTACTGCTACTGCTACTGCTACTACTACTACTACTACTACTACTACTACTACTACTACTACTACTATAAAGTAGAGACTAACATCAATGGAAATCTAAGCTAGGTTCATGACTGACATAGGTTACCAGTGGCACAAACCTGGTCAGAAAAACGGTTAGGCCTATATCCTAATTGTTCTATGCAGGGGCTCTGACATAATTGCAATAATTTTGTAGCCCA
Organism: Metaphire vulgaris; assembly: GCA_018105865.1. Classification (NCBI taxonomy): domain Eukaryota; kingdom Metazoa; phylum Annelida; class Clitellata; order Crassiclitellata; family Megascolecidae; genus Metaphire; species Metaphire vulgaris. Next base: position 9,529,284 of record CM030848.1, on the reverse strand, counting down.
AAACACCCATATCAACAGCCATTAATTAAGGCATGATTTGTGCATAAAATACTCATACCAGGACATGGGTTGTGTTTGCGCCCGTGTAGGTTAATCCAGCTTGTTAACTGATATTTTGCGAGCGCCAGAAGCGATTCTCTATGCCAAGGAAGTCTATAATTATATAGTCGGCGAATTTTCTGACGGAGTTTGGAATCGAGCTGGTTGTTGTTATGTTAAAACGATCCTATTTTATACTGTATCCAATGCTCGCTCGCACTGATAGCCCAAATGCTCTGCAGATGTCAGCAAAGAGTCAACATGCATGCACGTAAGCGAAACAATGAGAATCATTGACTCGAGTCAACGATTATGTCTTCTTCACTTTGCTTCGTCAGAAAGCGATGATTATTAAACAGTCGAAAGTTGTTCGCCCTCGGCCCCCGTTTTCGCCAATTCCGTCTGATAATTGTATTTCCGAGAGCTTTGATCGCAGACATAAGACGTCTTGCCAAATGTGACTCGGGATACAAACACACAAATCACGCAGGGCCGGTCATAATGAGTCGGTTAGTGTTTCACAGGCGCTCATAATCAAACGCAGATCGGCTGTTGATATTTCAGCTCGGCGTTCTTGCTCCGTGAATCCAGGGTCCAATATGTATGTACCAGGCGGACATTAGAATGAGATGTCCATGTGCTTTTAAAAAACTGCCCAGCCGTTGCGATTCCAGCTCTTGAATTACGGATAAAAGTACGAATGTTATATAGTCTATAATAGATCTGGTTGAAACTTAAGAACGCAGAAAAGTCGACGCATCGCTTAGCACAGAAGTGTCACTTGCGATACGAATACACAAATCACGAACGAAACCAGGATCGCTGCAGTCTTTACCGTGACAATCCTTCGTATTCGTTATTTACTCGAAGAAAGGACTATTTTTCACTCGATCGCACATTATCATTATTAAATTTTTTAATGTAAAAAACCGTTGCTTGAGATGTTTGTAAGTTGGCGTCTCGGACCATAATAACGACGGACAGTCTGCAGTTACTCTGAGAAAGGTAAAGAGAAACTTTAGATCGACTGCTCACAAATAGGCCTAACTATAATAATGCTTTACTATATATATATATATATATATATATATATATATATATATATATATAAAAACTATATATATATATATATAAACTGGGAAAGAGATTGAGAGAGAGAGAGAGACTGAGGGAGAGAGGAGAGAGACAGACAGACAGACAGACAGACAGAGAGACAGATGGGGAGATAGGCAGAGGGAAAGACAAACAGACAGAGGGTTTTGCGATTTTAGCGTCGGTCGTTGAGCGCATTGGACTCTGCAGAGTCTCTTATCAGATGGCAATATTTCATCGCGACACTTTGGTCGACACCCCCCGCCAGCCAGCCGCCGTCGAAAATCTCAATTGCCAACGGCGAGTGTATACGGCGGAACGTCGACGCTAGGAAGATAAATAGAAAGAAAATTAAAAGGACGAAGATTTGTGACCACTTGTCTCTGCGGCCGAAAAGAGAAACCGCACACACACATTCCGGCGACTCAGCACGGGGGTATGAATAAGCGCCGAATAACGACGATGGCGCCTTCTTATATAAGCCGACGCTCTCTCTCTGTCTGTCTGTCTGTCTGTCTGTCTGTCTCTCTCTCTCTCTCTCTCTCTCTCTCTCTCTCTCTATATGCAGCGGCGGTTGCCGTCGGTAATATGCAATCGACTGTCTTCCACTTCAACGAACTGGTGTCGCTATTTAAGATACGCGGCGGCGGCGGCGGCGGCGGCGGCGGCGGCGGGCGGCGGCGGCGGCGGCGGCGGCGGCGGCGGCGGCGGCGGCGGCGGCGGCGGCGGCGGCGGCGGCGGCGGCGACTATACGACGATGCTTGGATTTTCTAGTCTAGTCTTGTGGCACAGTTAGCAAAGTTGGAGGAGAGAGAGAGACAGATAGATAGACAGACAGACAGACAGAGGGATAGAGAGAGGCAGACAGAGACAGACATACAAACATGCAGACAGAGAAGCAGAGACAGAGAAAGAGAAAGTGTGTGTGCGAGACAGAGAGACGGAGAGAGAAAAAGAGAGAGGGGGAGAGAGAGAAAGAGAAAGAGAGAGAAAAAGAGTGAGAGACAGAGAAACAAAAAGAGAGAGAGAGAGAGAGACAGAGACAGACAACAGACAACAGGCAGACAGACATAGACAGACAGAGACAGAGAAACAGAGAAACACAGAGAGAGAGAGAGAGAGAGAGAGAGAGAGAGAGAGAGAGAGAGAGAGAGAGAGAGAGAGAAACGCAGAGAGAGAAAGAGAGCGAATATAAAGATACAGTTCATATGGTACATTGTTTAATCAACTGCAGACGGAACGGGTTCGGGCAACGTCGTCTGCTGCGATACAAAAGCATTTATCACGACCGTTTGTCCTCCGCTACACATGACTTGATAAATGGCGACGCCATAAGCACGCGGACGGAGGGACGTACGCCCAGACGGACGGAGCCCGATCCCCTCTGTTACGCCGCGGTGGTGGTGCACTGTACGGCGGCGGCGGCTAGTGAAGGGGTGCCGGCCGGCGGCGCCTGGACCGGAGGCCGCCCGACCGACCGACCGACCGACGGAGGCCCGCCTTCAGTGACGTCCTACTCGGAGGACTGCTGCTGCTGCTGCTGCTGCGGCTGCCTGCTGCCCGGCGAAGGCGAAGTTTTCCGTCCGAAAGTATATAAATCAGTGTCGTTGAAGTTCAGTCTGCGCGAACTCAGAGAACACGGCGCAGTAAACCAATCGTCGTCGTCATCATCATCATCATAATCATCATCATCATCGCCACCGCCATCCGTCGCGATCGTCCGGCTGTCAGGCCCTGATTTACGACGATCCTGTATCGCTGTAACTTTCGCATTAGACGCAACAGCAGCAGCAGTAGCAGCAGTAGCAGCAACGACGGGAGTTGGGTACAACTTGGCCCAGAATTCGAAGGAGCTTCGCTGGAAACGTCGTCGTCGTCTTCGTCGTCTTCATCACCTGTCTTTGCATCATCATCATCATCGTCGTCGTCATCATCCTCAGCTCCACCTGAAGGCGAGAGTCCAGCGACTTCCAAAGACTCTTAATGGGTTCGTACTCGATATATTGAGCCCTAATTTCAAAACCCCAATTTTTGCTGGATCCTCAGAAGGTCGCCCACTGTTCGCTGTTTAGCGTTGACACGGATCGATTCTAGGCAGCCGCGTTCTTCTCAATTGGTTTTAAAGTGCGTCAACGCTTTAAGGCAGCGAAGATGTTCAACTTCTTCGGGCACAATGCCTCTTTATTCTTCTGCGCGGATGACGGATTCTCAGACTGATTAGGTCAGAGGTGGGCAAACTGTTTTCCTTAAAGGGTCGCATGAAACCTAATACAACATTAGCCGGGCCGTACATACAAAAAGCCACAATGTTTATAATTAAGATGCTCGCAAACGTCATCATCATAGGCAACTTTAGTGTTAAGCTTATTTAGTTAGTCTATAGCAGAGTATTATATTAAATATTTGTTGCTCAAATATCAAATATTTAAGAACCATTTATTTCTAGGATTTTAAAATAGAATGCCGTGTTCCATAAAATGTCATATTATCTCATTACTATACCATGCCGCTGGTATGCATATTTCTAAATGTTCTCGCGGGCCGCATGGAATCTGGCGGCGGGCCTCATGCGGCCCGCGGACCGTAGTTTGCCTATCCCTGGATTAGGCAATATGGATGTTAATATTATAGTACTGCGCTTTCAGCAGAGCGTGCCAGAGCGATAAGGTTAAATGCAGCTTTCACTATTTAAATTTGTATTATAACATATATTTCGGGGTACAGATTTCTATTCTTTACTCCTGTAAGAAGCTTCTGCATAGCGCCGTCTCGTAATCTGACTCTAAATCTAAAGATATTCAATAAACCGAATCAGTCGATGAGCATTTAGGGCGTTTCTAAACTTGTTTCTGAATGTTTTCATTGCCTTGGCTACAAAACTGTCTGCGACGCTACATCGGGACTGTGTTAGAATAATGATTTATTTTAAAACACCTAAGATTTGGAATAGGTAGGCTATAGGCCTACGCCTCCGGCTCTGTAGCGTCCTCGAGTAACAAACAGACAGCGTAGCAATTTATTATTCTGTCTCTCGAGTGTTTCGTAAACAGCTGTTGACTTACTTCGGTCGTTCGGTTGCAAATGTCTTCTATGTTAGAGACAGCCAAGACGGGCGTCTGCTGAATAATGTGCTTAGTACCCAGGATACCATGGTGCCATCCCCCTTAGCGCGGCTAAGAAACTTTTGATAATTCTATAATCAGATTTCTGTTCCAGTTGCCGTAGTAGTCGAAGATTTTAGGACGTGTTTACCCCTGGATCCATTTGACCAGGGTCTAAACTCGACAGACCCGGGCCCATGCAGAGTTCCATGAGTCAGAAACTTGAACAGATTTAAGATTTATCAACAGAGCATGCAGATATTCGGCGCTGCTCTTGGCGCTCTGACAAACTGTCTTCTCAGCCTCGTTATTAAGGTCCATGTTCTCACATTTGTTGGTCGAGGTCGCTTGCGTGGCGAGGGGAATGCGATGGACCTCGAACGCGCATGGAAAGTACAGTATTACAAATAATTATGTACTTCTAAAGCACCAGTTCTAATACCTAAGGGTATCAATCGATGGCACTTCAAATCCATGCGCAAAAGACCAGGTTCATTCCAGAGATCAGTGGTTCATTTCAGAGATCAGTGGTTCATTTCAGAGATCAATGTCGAAGATGGTTCCGATAAGTACCGTAAAAATGTCTACGAGAATTTAGCATTTGTAAAACAACTGCGAATTCGACGGTTCGTTAATCACTCTTACTACAAGAATCTTTTCGGTGGTATGTTTCAGTATAACGCTGTAATTTCAGCACTGGTGTAACCAGTATTCCAGAAAAGGGGACCTTTATTGTACTTTAGTGTAGCCACGGGGGAACGCATGGGAGCGGGTCGCTATTCGGCCTGGAATCAGTCATTGTGGGATTTGCGCAAAACATATGACAGTGGTTCTTAACCGGGGGTACTCCTACCCCAGGGGGTACTTGATGGACTTTATGGGGGGGGGGTATGTAGAATGATTGTTGCAGTTTATAATTTTTGTCTATATGTTGCGTACCATAAACTGTTGTCCTCAGATAAGGTAGGCTGGTAGGGGGTACTTTGTTTTCTTATAGGCCTACTTGTTTTAGGGGTACGTAATCATAGAAAGGTTAAGAACCACTGACATATGAGAAAGTCCTTTGGTATCTATTGTTTCCAACTAGTACTAAGTATTGCTTTAAAATGATTTATGTACTTCTTGTTGCTAGGTTGACCTGTAGAAATAGGCTTATAGTGTAATTAAGGACTATTTAATATTCAGTTTATTTTTCATGATCATTGTTTGCTTATGATTTGTATGATTTTTATTCACTGTGCTTATGTTCTATGATGTTTTGAGTTGGAAATAAACTCTAAACTCTAAAACAAAATTGCTGGAAAGTATAAGGTGATTGGCGACAGAATCGTAATGTTTATTTGTATTACCCCTTTCAGCCACTTAACGATCGATTACATTAAAAGCCTTTTAAAGTATGCAACAGAGCTTCACGGTTTAACTCCAATGTTACTCTAAATTCCTGGAAGTCCCTATTCAGGCCTCGACTGATCATGCGATTTGCGCAAAACCATTTTATCGCCTGGGGGAGGTAGCCCATAGGATATGTTGTCGTTTAGTCTCAAAATATTGATAAAATCTTAAGATTTGAATCTAATAGTATCATCAATTTTTTCCGGTTGGGGCTCCTCCCAGACCCCGTTGGGGAAGCTCACGACGCTCCGTCAGACCTTCTTGTCGGAACTGGAAACGTCGGTCTTTAGAAGACCCGGTGAGGGGCCACCGGGTCTTTCTTGGATTCTTGGATACAAACCAACTTTTCCAGATCCGATTCATGAGATCCCCTACCGGTCCTCAGTAAAAAATGTAGGGATCGTTTTAGATTCAAATATTGAGAATTGTAGAATATCTTCACACTCTATGACAACACATGAGTTGTCACTCTACTCACCCTCCCCACTGGTAAAGCATTCTTATCGGTATTGCAGGAATCTCACGGCCAGTATATGCTCGAAAGTTCGAAACCTATAACGGGCTGAAGATCTCCGATGATAAATAACTATCGAAATGAATGAAAGGAAGAAACCTGCAAGAGAGGCCAATAGCGATTAATTTTTAGACTGAATTTATTGGAACGAGAGAAAAATACTGACATTATTCGTTTGAGCACCTTAACTGATAAAAGCGTAGAAAGTTGCATCGAAGTAAGAACAGCACTGATAGGCTAGACTATAGGCGTAAACTTCTATTAGGCCTCTAGGCTCGGCCCCACTTTTTGAGACTCTACTATAGGAAAGGGGAGGTGTATGGGTTGGGCACCTCCAATTTTTCATCCAAGTTTATGCCAATGAGCACTGCTCGTGAGTAGAATGTGACTGTGGGTATGTAAGACCGACGGTTTTAGTTCCCACAACTGGATAACTACCTTCCAAGTTCCAAGTATTAAGCTTAGCTTTAATTAAGTCAAGGGATTCAAGACATCTGGAAAATATTAGTGGAATTTTCTACTTTCAGGTCTTGTAAGCTTAATCACTGTCAATATGCGTAAAAGCCCACCATCAAATATACCATGACTTATTACGAATTCATTTTCACGAGATTTCCGCATCACGAAAGGTCACTTAGTTCGAGTATCGTGTGATTAATTGATGGCCATATGTGTCTGGAGATCTTTAACTTTAAATAGATAGTTTACCGAAATGTGATCTTCGCACTTTGATATCCGCGTTTACGAATACTCATCCTTTTTGAAATCCAACGAAATCAGAATAATATCATCGTCGTTCGGAACCGTTATGATGGCGTCGCGTGATTCTATTCGTTTACTCGATGACCCTTCCGTTTTTATGAACTGGCCTTGATTGCGTCAAAATTAATTACATAATTTTACTTTTATAGTGCACGCGTTCGCAAATTGCCCTCTTGAACAGGGTATTTATTCACTGGCTTAGTCATGCAGGGTTCCAACTTCCCGGTCATCGTCACTTAAGCAGATGAACCTGGTCTAATCACTGAGCTCCCCACAATGGACCAAATCGAAACAAATTAGGGTAATGTCAGATTCAAATATTGGGCTTTGGAGCAATTTTGCTGGCTGTAGGACAACATCTCGGCATACATTTTTCTCATCGGATCTGCGCTAATTTAACAACCTATCTAGGCCCAAATAGGGGTCCGACCCCGCGCACCAATCGTTGTACTTTTGCAGTAACAGGATGCCCGTCGAAATAGCCGGCCATGCGCTGCCGTTGACATATGTTAACAGTCATTAAATTTGTATGATGCATGGCGACTACAACAGTGAAATTCTTATGGAAAACTTGCATCTTTAATCAATTTAAAATCAAGTATTGTTTGCTATTGAAGACGCATGCTTATCTGCCGCTAACGATAATCTACTGATCTGCTGTAAAGTGTTCAATTCAGATCGTTGTTCGTCTGCTGTCTATATAATGTATTAATTCGATCTATTCTTGCAGTCTATTCGGCGTATTTCGTCTTGTCACTCGTCCACAGTGATCAGTCAAAGTCGACAGCAACAAATAATTATAAGTGAGAGATAAACGAACGAGATATCAGTCGGATGTATCTTGAATCTTGATGCACCGTTTGGATGTAACTTTGGATAAAATCTGTAAAGAATAGAATCCTTTACGATATAAGAAGTGGCAGACCTATTACAGATATCTTGGAGCTGCTTTGTCAAGTCAGACCTTGCAGAGATAAACTCCAGTCTCATCTTTGCACGATTTTGGTGGTAGATACCTTTGACATGATCAAAATATTGTGCGCAATTTATCAAGAACTATACATATTGGCGTGGATGAAAATACGTTGTAAGCCTATCTACTTCTTCATATGCCATGTATTAATTAATTGTTACGTCGGCGACCATGGATTTCCACTCTTCTCTGTTTCTGGTTTTCCTTATCTGTTCGATATTATCTTTAGTTCTTGTTTCTTTTAGGCTGTCTGTATACTTTATTCTTTGTCTTCCTCATGCTCTTTCCCCCTCTATTTATCCTGTTATGGCTACCGCAGATTTTCCAATCCATCCTATTTAATTAGATATCCGAAAACTTCCAACTGTTGCTCTCTTATGGTTTGTAGCAATTTTCTTTGTACATCAAAGGCTTCTAGTACTTCCTCACTGAACAGGGCAAAATACTTGTATCGGTATATTGTGGCATAAGAGGCGAGGATGATAGAAAACTGTAGCTAGTAGACTATTAGTGCAATAACATTGAAATTATTTTAACAAGATTAGGAGATAAAATGTTTCCCTATATGAAATTCTTACAAATTTCGCCGTGTCACTTATTCAACCTCCATTTTATTGTTGTTATTACTGAGACAATTTTGTATAGCGTAGTGAGTGGGCATCCTCATCATCATCATCATCATCATCATCATCATCATCATCATCATCATCATCATCATCATCATCAAACGTGAGCTCATCGCTCGTTGGTGTATAATGTCATCTCCACAGTTTTCTGCCATTCTTTCCTGTTCATTGCCCTGTGACTAAGATCCTGTAAACTGCTTCCACACCACTCCTCAATATCATCACACCATTCCCTATGTGGTCTCCCTCTCTTATTGGCACCCTCCATTATTCCAAAAATTATGGCTTTGATCTTTCTGCCCTCTTTCATTCTGCATATGTGTCCAAAAAGATGGAGTTTCCTTTGTTTTACTCTTTGCAGCATGGTTTGTTTTGGCAAAGACCATTTAACAGATGTCACTTGTAGGAGATGTTAAACAAGTGAGTCTTTAGATTCTCCATAAATGACACAATAGACTGGTCTCAGTAACGTTCTCGTAAAATTGGATTGTTGCGTGAAGCTAATCTGTCGCCGAACTTTGCGGTTTTGGCCAGAGGAGGGACGAGTGGCTGAACGCGACTGCTGGAGCAGAGTAGGGAACGAAGGATCCGTTGATCTGGGAACGAGCGAGGAGATGTAGTCAGGGCAGAAAGGGCCATTCAAGGCTCGGTGTAGGCGAACAGATATCGCTTGAAGGCGATGCGTTCATGAATTCGAAGCCAGTCAAGCTTTTGTACAGAAAGAGTTTTACTTACAAATGCTAGAAGATTGTGTGCACACTGCACACTTTAAGACAATAGGCTACAGTAGTTGCATAATACGAAATCTAGCTACGATTGTCCTAATTCTAGGCCTAAGCGGGCTTTTTTTTACAACAACACGCGTCTTCTATTGAATGAGTCTTTTTCAGTATTAGGCCTAGGCCCTATTCGCTTCTATTTAGGTCTTAGTCTAAATACTAGAAAATATTGGTTGACTGTGTCTCGAATTAAAGCGCGGTGTAGATTGTAGAAACCTATCATTTTCGTTTTTCATATCCACATTTTAAAGCCTTTTGTTTAGTCTTACAGATTAGGACACAATATTCCAAGAGGTCGTCAGGGTAAACTCTATTGAACAATGAACGATTCTTATACACTAATACAAAACTATAGATAAACTTTGTATCGAATCATTATGATTATATATATATATATATCGTATATGATTGTCTATCTTCAGATATATTAATTTCGAGTAGGCCTATCATTACTAATTTTATATGGCTGTGTAGGTCTAACAGACTCTGATATTTTAAAAAAATGAAATGTCACATTTATTTCAATATGTTTCATTTCTTTTAATAAATCGCAACGTTAGAAAACGAGATATTAGGCAACGTATCATATTACGTATAATAAGTAAAAATGGAATAAAAACGTCTGAATTGAGATCGCTCAAAGTCACGACCGGTGAGCAGGCTTTAGGGCTGTCCATTAATTATGTCAACAATTTTTGGACAATTTTTGACCCCCTCCCCTTGTTAACAACTGTCAACTTTCACTTAACCCCCTCCCATAATTACGTCAAAAATGTTTGACCCCTCCCCCAAGATCAATGACAGGTCCCAATAACAAGGTTATTATTTTTGTGGTGATGACCATTTTAAACCTTTTTTCTCATCGAGTGTCAAAATGTGGTGGTGATGACCTTTTTTACCATGATTTTTTCCATTGTAATAAGTAGTATTTCATGAAATTTCCTATTTTTTGATTATTTGTGAAAGGTGAAATTATTGACGTCAACTTCTCTTGACCCCCTCTCCCTCCCCCTGTCAACAACTGTCAAACTTTTTCAAAGCTCCTCCCCCCTAAATTGTTGACGTAATTAATGGACAGCCCCTTACTCGATGACGAGCGGAATTTGAGTTGCTGTTGGTCACGTGAGCGGAGTCGGAAGACTCAAAGGAAACTTTGTTGTCATCTGAGTTTTGGTCTCCACCTCTGTTTCGCTTCTTTCGTCCTTTTCATGTTTCATATGTTTCATATTTCGTTATTGGTCATCGTACTCTTTGTTATTATATTAATATGAAACTCTATAATTAGGAATTTATAGGCCCCTAATGTTCAATCAATTTTTTTCTACACGATCTGTGTTGTGTGCTTATGGTTTTTATGCTCTATCATGCTTTTTAGTTGGAAATAAACTTACAAACTTATAAACTTCTAAGTAGCACTGAAACAAAAGGTCGAACTTTTCAATGGCTCAAAACTCTTCGAAACTATAGGGCCTAGGCTTATATACCGCAAATTCTCTAATAGCAGCCGGTCCTCGAACATAGGCTGGGTCTCTATTACGAGCCTGGTACAATGTTTCTAGCCGTCTCTAATACAGTCTGTAATTATAATAGAGCCAAATTGCTGTTGCAGTGTCTGTCCGATCGGGTCATGTAATTAAATAATTTTCTGTCCCATGGTAATGTAATTAAATAATTTTTCAACAGGCCCCAAAAAGTTTTAAGGCCTATGCTTTTTAAAAGAAAGTTTGTACTAGACGAAGGTCAAGAGTTCTCAAAAATATACAGGTGCATATCAAGTGCGAAAAATTAGTTATGGCCCTTTTTTACTTGTCAGACTTTTCAAAAGGGTGATGACCTTTTTTCCAAAAAGCTGTGGGGACCGAAGTGCCGGATTAAACTCACTGGCGGGTCGGATGTGGCCCGCGGGCCATAAGTTGCCGGCCCCTGGACTCTAATACAATGATCACACGTTCGGAATAACAGATAAGTTTGGAAACTGGTAACATAAAATCCTATCCTGTGTTTATAAATCGATAACATTGATGCGCACACACACACACACACACGCTGGTGAAACATGACAATCTGAAAACGTTCTATAAGCTAAATGCAAACCGGGTCTTTTACATGATCGGGTCTTCAATAAAAGTCGAAAGGTAAAAGTCACGTGTTCTAATAAAAGCCGGGGGCTTCTATATTATACGGTTTACGGTAAACATTCATTTGAACGCTTATGCTTTTGAACTCCTGAAATCTCTTACAATTATTAGCATCGCAGATGAAGAACGACACAGTATTAGGTCTTTGACAAGTGGAGGTTAGGCTTTCTCCCGGGTTATCGAGAGACCTCAACTCTGGTTGGACAATAATTATTCGACATTTGCTTACAACAAAAATATAGATCACGTGACTCAATGCCCATTGTCAGTGGGCAGTAAAAAAGACGAAACGTAAAAGTAAACGTAAGAAGGCTAAATGGATTGCAAATGAAGGAAATAGTTGACTTACAAAAATAGTTTGCTTCCAACCAACTTCAGAGTGATCAATAATTAACTATTAGCGATGTCTTTAATTTAATCCGGATCTAAATTTAATATAATTCAGTGTCTTTGATTTTCTAAAGTAGGCTATAGAGTATACATGGTTGGTTATAAACGAGTGTTCTGTGCGCGATGTTTTATCCAGGCCTGTTAGGGGGAGATCCCCCGCCCAAACCCTCAAAATCTCCTCCCAAACCTCGGCACTGACACAAATTTTTGCATTGAACTATGTATCTTCCCCTCCAGCCAAGTAAATTCTCTCCAACGCCAGGAACCTGGATAAAACACTGTCTGCGCGTAAAACGTAACGCTTTGAATACTGGTGGTTGATTTTAAAAATGCGTCTCAAAAGGAATATTTATTTATTTATTTGGATGTGACCCCTGTTCCGGAACGCAGACTGCGCCAGAGAATACAGTACTCTACAATGCAGAGTGCAATCTGCGAAATCGTGCATCTTAAGAAGTAAAACTATGTAATTAATTTTTATATAATCGAGACCAGTTCATAAAAGGTCAAGTTATCAAGTAGGCTATATTAGTATACGATAAAATATATAACTTATTGGGCCTCTCGCCTCACAGGATTAAAGGCATCAAAAGTATATATATATATTATATATATATATATATATATATATATATATATATATATATATATATATATGTGTGTGTGTGTGTGTCCCTCCCTGGGAGTGGAGAGGTCGGACTGCTAAAACTGGAATTTTCGACTTCCGCCGGGGGTTCAACCTCGACCAGTGAGGAGAAAACTCCCAAACTTCCTGGAAAAATGAACACTGGATTTGATACACGCAGTGACAAGTGTGTGTGTTTGTGTTCGTGTGTGCGTGTGTGCGTTTGCGCTGTTGTTACGGCGTCTGCGGACCAAGGCAGTTGTCTTTTCGTCTCTGACACGAAGCAGATGCAGACTGGGGGGAGTGTTGAGTAGACAGGAAGTCGTGACCTCTGAATGACCTCTGTCTTGAGCGCACGAAATGAAAATGGCGGCGATCCGATTATTCTCGTCTTTGTTATACTTCAGACGAAGTTGCAAAACTGGCGATGGACGGAAGGCCAACGGAATTGGAGGAACTGAGAACGGAAATCAAACAATGAACACAAGCGCAGGTCCATTAGTTAAATAGACTTTATGAAGAGCGATTTCTCAGTGTCTATTCTAGCCACCTAGACATTAAGGGGCGTTTAAAATTTTTTGGTGGCGGGGGACATACATTGGGGAGGTCATACTTCTTGCCAAAATGTCAAAATGGGGAATTAAAACTTTGGGGGGAAATTCCCCAGAGAAGGCCTAGAATAAACACTGGATTTTCTGCATGAAGTTCCAACTCGCTTTGAATATCTTCGGCGCTGATAATCAGAACAGCGAACTTCTATAGCGCCATTGTGGGAAGCACTGGGTGAAGGGAAAATTGTTAGCGCAGAGTCCTCGTACTTCGTGAATCGAAATACTGATGGGAACAGACATGTTTTGGGTCTCGAGTAACAGCTTGTTAGGCCTACACAGACCCCCATTTCTCCAATCGCAAATGAAAACGTAAGACTGAGCTAAGTTTAATTTAAGATATTAAGTTATTGTCGATCACAGTGAGATGATGATGATGGTGCATGATGTTGATGATGATGGTGGTGATGATGATGGTCAGTTTCTTATCCAGACTCCAGGCCTTTGGGGGGGCAATTGAGGCTTTCGGGGGGATCGACTTGGTTAGAGGGGAAAAGGCACAGTTCAATGCAAAATTTGTGTAAGTGCTGGGATTCTTTTTTGGGGGGATTTTGAGGTTGGTTTTTTTTGGGGAGAGGGGGGAATCTCCCCTCCTAATAGGCCTCTATAAAACACTGATGATGATGATGGTGGTGGTGGTGGTAAATTAGTTATGGTAATTTAATTCACGGTATAGCGTTGGGCCTGCTGAAAGGTTGGAGTGGTTCGAGTCAGCAGGTGACCAAATGCGATGACTGACTGAATAGTTCAGTTAGTAAACAATTCGAAACGCCCGTACTGATCTTACACTGCGATGACGCTAATCTTAAAACAAACACGGTTGTTGTGCATAGTCAGAGTTCCTATAACTGAAATGGAAATCAGTATTTAATAATTCAAACAATCGCATTTCACTTATAACGTATTTCGATACGCCTCTAAACGCTCGTAAATCCATCATCTGATATCGGTAGTGCGTATCGTCGAGTGTAAAGAAATTATCTGCAAGCTCGAATTGTTTTTGCAAGACGGGTTGAAATTCGCTCTTTGGCAGAATATAAATTTTATCGATTTTAATTGACTTTATTGATTGTTTTTATCTGCGAAATCTTTTTGGCGTAACAAAGTTGAATTTATTACGCAGCCATTTTGAAATTTAAACTTGACGCGGCCTATAGGAGTATCCAGAACAATCTCTATGGTCGCTGATCTATGCCCACCAGCAAGAAATCTGCTTCTGCCATTGGCGTATTAATAGACGACAATGGTTTCTATGGTTTCTGCCCACCAGTGGGCGGAGCAACCGGACTTTGTTGGTAAACTCTGGATACCCCTATACCTTCCAGTTTAATCGTCACGAGGAGCAGAACTTTATGGTGATTAAAAGTTAGAACCTGTTGGTATGATATATTATTGTAATAATTAATTATAAACACAAGAACTTATGAGGTCTATTATATGCCTAAATAGACAATTAGAATGATATATAGGTATAGACTATCAGCAAAAATCAACATTTTAAAATGTCCAACCAGCATGCAGAAATGATCCAGCAACGCAATGTGTCCATTTCCACAATCAGTGACAATCTGCTATATTTCAGGATCTTAAAAGTATCCTGAATTTCTGATGTTTAAATTAAGAAAATTTTAGGGTATTATCCGTGATAATCTGTGCAACATTTTTGTCATAAAATCCTTCACACGATAGATATGTAAAAACAACAGGACTTATATAGCTTTTAATTATAACGAATTACTGATTATCATGCCATTTGAGAAGATTTACTTCAACCGGCGTTCAAAGACTGCTTCGTTCAATGCTTGAACAGTGGCGGCTCTAGGATTTGGCAAGTGAGGGGGGCGTTGGGGTGGCAACTTCTAATCATTGGGGCCAACCATTTGTTGTTTAATGTATGTAGCATTAAGTATAGGGTCCCAACAGGGGGCCACTGGGGGGGCCAGGCACTCAATAGGGGGGCACGGGCCCTCTTCCTTATCCCCCCAGATGGAGCCGCCACTGTGCTTGAGCTCTGATTGCTGCTTAATTTAGCTTATTTCCCTACAAAGACATTTTACCAAAAACATTTCTTCCATTGAGATAACAGTACAGCAGCAAGAACTTTCCGTCTAGCTTATTGTGCAAGCAATTATGCCGCATCAAGCTATAAAATCAACGATGGTGTCGCTTCAGTAGTGTTTCTCTTATTTAGAATTTCAACAGTTACAGTTGCTGTGAGTTGCTCTTCTATTGATCCGATGAACCTGAATTGAATTCTGAAATTATTTTAACAAATGTAGCCCCCGCCCCCTATCCTCGTTCTGTTTACGTTCACTTCCTGCTTTACGTGCCTAGACTCCGTAACGGTCTTTGAGAGTGTACACTGAACACAGATTGTCGCTTAAAACCGAAATCACCCTCTTTCGTTGTAAATATTTTCACAACTGCTGTGTCCAAAATCAAATTGCACGAAATTTGGTATACCTCTGTAATATCATATCTCGAATACAGCCATTAAAGTTTTCTTTCAAATTCCAAAGTGCATCGACAACACCTAGCAAATACCAACCAGGCTAGGGTAAGATGCGTTCTATCCAGTGGCGTAGCCAAGGGGAGGTTTGGGGTTTAAACTCCCTTGGCTGCCGAAAACAAAATTTTTAATGAGTGTCTATGCATTTTTCATTTTGGGACGCGATTTTGGGAGTCAACCCCCTTGGCTACCTGGCTATAGAATGTAACACGGTGTAAGAGGCAACGACCTTTTTTGCTTCTCAAGATATTTTCGAATTTCGAAGTTGGTCACGGTCAAAACCA
Organism: Metaphire vulgaris; assembly: GCA_018105865.1. Taxonomy (NCBI): domain Eukaryota; kingdom Metazoa; phylum Annelida; class Clitellata; order Crassiclitellata; family Megascolecidae; genus Metaphire; species Metaphire vulgaris. The sequence continues at coordinate 9,513,452 of CM030848.1, read as the reverse complement.
AAACCAAAACCCTTCGGAAAAAATCCTGGCTACGTCAACATCGCCTCAAAGTCCCCTCGGGAATCAACTACGTTTGGTGTCGCTAGAATTAGGAACTGGTAAAAAGTGAGACATGCTTATAGTCCGCCATGCAATTTCACATGGACTTTTGTGTGTGCGTTTGTGTTTTGTCACCCTGGCTGCACATTAATTCCTGAGAAACTGGGATATTGGTTTCCGTCCGTATAGGCGTCCGGACAGAGCTTTGACAATCACCACCTTGTTTCCTCTTCGTCGTTCCGGTATTATCGACTTCTTTCAGTAGGCGTTCGAGAATCGTTTTTCTACTTCACGTCTCGTTCGGAAATTCTGTCAAAAGACTGTCGTCGTGACCCAAACTCCTACTACGCAAATTCTCTAGTCGGAAATGATCATATTTCGATATTTTGCCCATATTATTGAAAAATTCATAGAATTTACTTTTTAAAAGACTGTAAATTAAACAAGGAAATCGCCGTTTATTCAATTCGTATAGTGCTTCCGGTCCCTACAGGTCTAAATATAGATTCGGATGGTTTTAAACAGAAGCTTAAAGCGTTTATTAAATTGATTATCAGTATTTTGAAATCATAACACTTAAAGCCATTAGACCTATTTAGAAGTGCAATAGTTCCAATCATGGCAATCAACTGACGCAACTTAGTTATCCAAAGATTATAGCAATGACCTAAATATTGGAAATTGTTCTTCCTGTAGGCTAAATTCGTTTGCAAAATTAAATTTGCGACCCCAACGGTTGAATAATTGGAAAAAACGACTTCCCACTTCAAAAAAGATGTGCGTCCTCTTGCGTTCTGTTATTTTTGGGAAACAGGAAGTTGCAAATTCCAAAACAATAAACGGAAGTTAGAACAGAGAGGGTTTGTATGGGTGACAATGATTTACAGCGCAGGAGAAATCCTACTAAACCACTTAAAATCCAATAATAATAATAATAATAATAATAATAATAATAATAATAATAATAATAATAATAATAATAATAATAATTATTATATCATCATCATCATCATCATCATCATCATTATCATCATCATCATCATTATCATCATACTGCACCTATAAAGTGATGAATGGTCTCATACCCCTGATTGATGATGATGATGTTGTTGATGATGATGATGATGATGATGATGATGATGGATGATGATGGATGATGATGGCTTATTATTATTATTATTATTATTATTATTATTATTATTATTATTATTATTATTATTATTATTATAGAAACGAGTAGCTAAAAGTTGTTGGAAGGCAGAACAGTAGAAATTTATGTTTATTAAGTGACTATAAGTCTATTCTTAGCTCCTCGACTGAGCGATGCCTGGTTGCGATGATGAAGCGCTCGCCAGTGCAGTATTATTCGTTTCTGCCAAGAGCAGAGAAGACGACGGCTCTTGTGAACGCCGAACCAGCGATGTGTCATCATTTTAAGGAGAAAATCTGTCGAACCAGTTGACATCAGGCCGATAGAATGAAGCCAACGGGTTTAAAAGGGAAACTATAGGAGCAGAGAGTGAACAAGAAGGGGAAAGGGTCGAAGCGGGGGAGGGGGAGGGGGAGGGCAGCGAGAGTTCTCGTTGTCTCGTGAGACACTGCAGATTGATTAATTATATGCTTTGCCGAATAATTTTTAAATCTGTTCGAATAGAAGCAGATTAATGTTTTACTTTAAAATCCAGTAAAAATTCCCCTGAATCCGCATTTTTGAGTCAGTCGAAATAGCAGCAAAGTCGGAACGGTCGTTTGTCAGGAGAGAGATCTTCGACGGTCGACCCGTAAAGGGTTTCGGACGACTGAACACAACGGACTGCGCAAGCAACGCTAATCAACATTGTCACTTTAGGACTTCACAGGCTACCAGCAACGGGGACTGATTGACTGATCGATGTCAGTTTATTGGTATCAAATTAAAATCAAAGAACAATCAAAGATTACAATATTCCTACACATTGGTGTCCGGAGGGGGGTGGAAAAATTATGGAGTTATGAAAAAGTAAAATTACTTGTTTCTTTCATCACAAAACCTTGTTTTGCACCCCCCTGGAAAAATTGTTAAATTTCTTCATCACAAGACCTTGTTTTGCAGCCCCCTGGAAAAATTTCTGCGGACGCCCATGTTCATAGATAGGACCATTTCTAACGCGCAGTGACACAAAATGTGCAGTGATTAATTGAAAATGTGCAGTGTTAAAATGACAATTTTCTGTGCTCTGTGCAGTGAAAAATTTTCCCAACTACCTTTTTTGGCTTGTTTTTACGCAGATATCCACAAATTTTCTCTGAGTTTAGCGTAGTGATAAATTGTCCTTTTAAAAAGGCTCTGATTCATACAATAATAGCAGAAACGTAAGTAACTGAGTGTACAGATGGAAATCAACATTAACACAGAGAGCTACTAAATGGAGAGGAGGCATGGGAATAGAACTATTTACCTGCAGTTAATCTGCCTCTCAATAATAATAATAATAATAATATTGATATTGATATTAGCATAATTGTATTATTCCAAATATTAAAATGATTTATAGATATGACAATAGCATCAGAGTGATTAGTGACGTGAATGCTGGTGATAGAGAAATTATACTTAGCATGTTTTAAAGTGGCTTAGGAGGCATTACTGCCTGTGTGAAAGCCACTAGGGGCAGTAACGGGGCTTGAACCCGCTCCGTCAGCCTGACGCTCCAGCACGCGTAACCCACTCTGCCGTCTTCCGCCCCTAAAATACTGAAATACTGATAGTTAATATAAAGAAAATAAACAATCTGTGAAGCGGGCGTTCCGTTAGGGATATTTCCCAACGATTATTAGATCATCATATATAATATGATAATATGATACAACGATTTAGACAAAAGGTTATTATGAATCACCACAACCAACGAATTTACAGCCGATAAGTTAGAAGATGAGTCATGATGAGCGCACGGTGCTGAATGGAATGTTAAATACAGAGGCGGACCGAGGGGGGCAGAGGGCGCCGAGGTGATCTCGAGGGGTCGCCAAAATCGGGTATTCGGGTAAGTGAAACGCGCAATAAAGAAGAAGAAACACGTGGGACGACCTTTTTTGCTCGTCAGCAATGTTAGGGGCGCCAACGGTGCACTTTGTCCCCGGGCGGAGATAAGCGCCGGAACCCAACGCTCGGACTCGAATACGGGACCTACCTTTACCTGGTGACCGGAAGATTCGGTACCGGAAGATTCGGGACGGAAGATTCGGGACGGAAGATTCGGTACCGGAAAATTCGGTACCGGTCACGGAAGATTCGGTACCGTTGGGTGCGCGGGACCCGCTGGGGCTCATGCCACCTTATTGCCCCCGTGGGGTGGGCGGATAAGACCGTTCTAACGCGGGGGAGGGAAATAACGGCGAGCTACGATAGTAATAGCACGGCGGGTGGGGGCGGTCCGGGAGCCGTTGAATCGGGTAAATTTTCCCTCCGGAAACGGCCTAGCTTAAACCCTGCCTGTAAAACGTACTACCGTAGCATATCTATCTATTTTGGGCCTTTTCTAGAAGGTCGCATTAAACAGCTCAAGTTCCCTGCTCGTATTGCGAGTTGAAACATCTGTTTACGTCTATTAAGTCGGTGGGGGGAGCAAAAGTGCGCCTGAACGCTGGGTGTCCGCTACTGACGCGCGACAGTTAAAGCGGCCAAATACCAGCAGCAGGTGAGGCGTCATCTTATGTGTATGTCGAACCGGTACCGAATTATCCGGTACCGAATCTTCCGGTACCGAATCTTCCACAAGTAAAGTTTTGGTACCAGGATCCGGTACCGAATCTTCCACCTTCCGGGAACCTTTACCTACCTTATATACTGTATATATATACATATATATATATATATATATATATACACATATATATATATGTGTATATATATAGCCTAACCTTTTCGTAATTAAGAACTCGCCAATAAAACTGACTCTGAACTATTCTCAAGATAAGCCACAGATATGAAAATCGATCAAAACACTCACAGCCCAGTTGTTATCATCGTATTTTTTCGTGTCATTTTTCTGCAAAATAAATAGGCCTAAATATGTTGGTGATCGAATTTGGTTGGACATGTCTGCGCAATTATAAAGTTTCCACTTTGTATGCGTATATTTTCTAGAAAAAGGATACAATGAACGAAAGTGGCATTAGCAACGGTTGTAGCAGTAGCGATCGAGACGATAGCAGTTCTGTCCAGGGGAGAAATCCTCGATGTGCCCGCTGTCGAAATCACGGAAAGCAGACGACGCTGAAGGGTCACAAGGCCTACTGTACGTACAAGGACTGCAACTGCGACAAATGCCAGCTGGTAATCATAAGACAGAAGGTGATGGCAAAACAGGTGGCGCTCAGAAGAAGGCAAGACCTCGACAAGATCAGAAACCAACATCTGCGCAAAAGCGCATGCAGTTCAACGGAAACCGGTAAATATTTATCAATCAATCAATCAATCAATCAATCAATCAATCAATCAATCAATCAATCAATCAATCAATCAATCGATCAATCAATCGATCGATCGGTCGGTTGGTCTGTCCGTCAGTCAATCAGTCAATCAATTAATCTTTAGCGCCATTTTAATAGTGAATTTGCATCAGTCGATGGTCATTTTAGAATGACAGTCATAGTCAAAGATCATGTCCGTTGCATTTCGTGGTGAAAATGTTTGGGCATGCTAACTATAATGGCAGTTTCAAAAGTGAGAACTGATATGCTATTGGTGACATTATAACCTTTTAACCTGTCTGACCATATAACACTTCTTCCTGTAGGCCCTATACCTTAACAGATTCAGCAAAGTCCTGCTGTATATGATTTAGTGCTATGCATTGAAATTTTATTATTTTATTTATTTATATTATTTAATTATAAAACCTTTGGCCAAAATGAACATTTAAAATCTTGTTATCGCCGACGGCATAATGCTGGGGGAGGAGGTGCCGTTTCCAAGATCTATGTATTTTCTCCTCCCAATTCCTTTAAAAAGTTCCTGTTAATCTCCCTCTTACTTACCTTACTTTGGGGCGGAAGATGGCAGAGTGGGTTACGCGCTGGAGTGGTAGGCTGACGGAACGAGGTTTGAGCTCCCTTAGCACCCCTAGTGGCTTTCACACAGGCAGTAATGCCTCCTAAGCCACTCTAAATCACGGCATGGATTTTTTTTTGGTTTACGCATTTCATTTTTGAGAGCGGTCGTTTCTCTGTGATACGGACTCTGTCTGTCTGTCTGTCTGTCTGTCTGTCTGTCTGTCTGTCTGTGTGTCTGTCTCTCTCGGGATTCAATATCAACAAGTGAAACACTGTTGCACATCACACGACGCGTCTCAGTTCAACCGAGAAACGTGGCTTTGCTGCTTTACGCTTCGCCGAATGTCAGAAGCGCACAAAAACACGACGCAAAAATCGGACATAAACAGAACGCGACGAGAATCACGCTGATTGAGCGAGACGACCGCGGCTTCGAAAGTGTTGCGGCGTTGAATGTTGCAAAAACTATCTCGTTTAGTCATACTGTATCAGTGCTTTTTACAGCATAAGCCTACAGTAGAACTTCGTTATAACGCACCTTGCGGGTCTGTAGGATTCAGTACGTTATAATTATTATACGAGGCACGTTATATTCAATACCATCCAACACGGTAGCGCATTGGTACCGTACATTGCGGTTCGCTAGTTATTTATGTATGTATTTAGTTAGTTAGTTAGTTTGTTAGTCGAATTATATAGCGCAGACACACGGAAGAAAGGCCAAAGTCAAGAGCTCTTTATAGGCTACACTTTATACGAGATCTCATAAAAGTACGTTTTAAGTTTCCTTGCGAATAAACCGAGAATTCGTTAGAACCGAGTCCGTTGTAACGGAGTTCTACTGACATGACATTACTACCATATCAATATAAGTGTTTATTATTATTATTATTATTATTATTATTATTATTATTATTATTATTATTATTATTATTATTATTATTATTATTATTATTATTATTATTATTATTATTATTATTATTATACGAACATTTCTATAGCGCAAATATTCGCAAAGCAGCAAATGCGCTAATGTCAGTTGCGAACCGGATCAAGAAGAATCATTGTTCTGTCGTGGTTTCGTAGCGGGTGACCGTGGATCGAAGGAACTGTGCGAAAGCAGCAGCGATTCGACGTGCTTGAGCCAACCAAACGGTCAGACAACATCGACCGAGTCCGGAAGCATAAGCACCCTGGCGATGATAATACTCAACTTCTACAACAACGATCCACGATTGGCAATGGACAAAGTGAAGCAAGGTATAATTATATTACATACACAGCAATAACTCCTCCATTACGCAATAAATCAATCAATTCAATCAATCAATCAATCAATCAATCAATCAATCAATCAATCAAGCGTCTTCTATGGCGCCACTATCGTAAATTCGTAATGCCTAGGGCTTCTTCTTCTTTTTCGTCTTCTTCTTTTTTTCGTCTTCTTCTTCTTCTTCTTCTTCTTCTTCTTCTTCTTCTTCTTCTTCTTCTACTACTACTACTACTACTACTACTACTACTACTACTACTACTACTACTGCTACTGCTACTGCTGCTACTGCTGCTGCTACTGCTGCTGCTGCTGCTGCTGCTGCTGCTGCTGCTGCTCTGCTGCTCCTGCTGCTGCTGCTGCTGCTGCTGCTGCTGCTGCTGCTGCTGCTGCTGCTGCTACTGCTGCTGCTGCTACTGCTGCTACTGCTACTGCTACTGCTACTACTACTACTACTACTACTACTACTTCTTCTTCTTCTTTTTCTTCTACTGGTGCTCTGTCCAAAGACAGGTTCCATGCTCCTGCGACGCCACTCCTCTCTGCCTAAGGCATAAGCCTTTTATTTCATCATCTACCAGAATTTGAAGCGTATCAGATTTACAGGCGCATAAATCTGCGACTCTGCTGACAGCTTTATTTTAGGCGATAAGCACTTATTAAAAATAAACTGATTTAAAAATAAAATGCAAAAGTTTAAAAATGTGTAGGCCTAATGTTGCAAAAATAATTTCCTGCACTTGTCTTGACTTGGGTTCAGAGCATCCCAACGAGGTTCGACGAAGAGGGAGGAGGTTCCGCGATGGGTTGAAGAACATCTTCTTAGACTAGGCAGGCTTGTCCAGGGGAATGTTATTCTCATGGGAATCCCATAAGAAAGGTCCCATGGGATGGGACGGGACAGCACACATTTGTATTTCCCATGAGACAATAGCCATGTCATAGTAACTAGATCCTTCTTTTTTCTTCATGTTTTTGTATCTATTCTTTATTTTATGGTGGGATCGTGGGACGCTGGATAAATAAATAAATACACATAGACTTATAGGCTTACTATATAAGATTACATTTTGGTGCGTCACCAGCAATTACAATTGTAAAAGAAATGTACAGTGTAGTCATATTTAGCGAACACTAAGCCTAAACTTTCAAAAATTTTATAATTTTATTTGAACTGTATTCCATATCAATATTATAATGGAAATCCCATGTGATGGGATTGGATGGGACAGGCATAAATTGCCATGGGATGGGACAGAAAAATATGTCCACGGACAAGTCTGAGAATACGTCAAGAAAGTAGAAAATAATTTGGTCGAAACTAGGTTTTGGTGCGTTGTTTGACGTAACTGTACATTTCTATGCGCTTTTTCATTTATTTGCCGGATGAAACTCACTTTATATACAGTGCAGGGAGTTTAAACAACTCATTTCTTCTTCTTTTCAAACGAAAGTGGCCGTCGAACTGAGCTTTCTAATACACAAAGAGTCAACGAGCTGCCTTTCTAAGATTACTTCCAACGCTCATCAGGTAAACCATCATCATCGTCGTCGTCGTCGTCACCATATTCACCACCACCACCATCATCATCATCATCCTCTTCAACCATCATCCGTCATAATCGGAAAAATTATCTTAACCGTCTCATGTTAGCAACGAATACAAATCCTCTGACAGATGCGAACTTTGATGCTAGCGAAAGCCTCTCTCTCTCTCTCTCTCTCTCTCTCTCTCTCTCTCTCTCTCTCTCTCTCTCTCTCTCTCTCTCTCTCTCTCTCTCTCTCATCTATCTATCTATCTGTTCTTGTCCCTGTCTCTGTCCTGTCCTTGTCCTGTCCTTGTCCTTGTCCCTGTCTCTGTCTGTCTGACTCTCTCTCTCTGTCTGTCTGTCTGTCTCTGTCTGTCTATCTATCTGTCTGTCTGTCTGTCTGTCTCTCTCTCTAACTTTAACCATCCTAGTCATGTAGTGATTTATCTCCATCCTCTGCTGCTGTTGCATAGCATTTCGTGTGCGAACAGTCGCTGAGTGCGTGACCGCCGAGGAACTGGCGTCGTGTCGTTCGGTTCATCGACGTATATCACTGCGGCGGAGAGAGAGAGAGACAGACAGACAGAGACAGACAGACAGATAGACAGACAGACAGGGACAGAGTCAGGGACAGAGACAGACAAAGGGACAGAGAGAGGCATAAATACAGAGAGAGAGAGAGATTGAGAGAGAGACAGACAGACTGACTGACTGAGATACAGAGAGAGACGGAAACTCAGAGAGTTCCACGAGATGCGGGCGATGATGATGCAGCGACGAACTTAGAAACTCCCCCCTCTCTCTCCCTCTCTCCCTCTTTTTCTCCCTCTTTTTCTCCCCCTATCTCTCTTTTTCTCCCTCTTTTTCTCCCTCTTTTTCTCCCTCTTTTTCTCCCTCCCTCCCTCCCTCCCTCCTCCCTCCTCCCCCCTCCCTCCCTCCCCTCCTCCCTCCTCCCTCCCTCCCCTCCCTCCCTCCCTCCTCCCTCCTCCCTCCCTCCCTCCCTCCCCCCTCCCTCCCCTCCCTCCCTCCCCCCTCCCCCCTCCTCCCTCCCCTCCCTCCCCTCCTCCTCCCTCCCCCCTCCCCCTCCCCCTCCCTCCCTCCCTCCCTCCCTCCTCCCTCCCTCCCTCCCTCCCTCCCTCTCTCTCTCTGTCTCTGTCTGTCTCTGTCTCTGTCTGTCTCTGTCTCTGTCTGTCTCTGTCTCTGTCTGTCTCTCGCACCTTCTCTCTCTCTCTCCCGATCGTTTGATCTGCGTTGAAGTTACCCTGGTACGATCGGGACGTCGTTCGCCGTGTCTTTGATAAATCGTCATCTCGGATTTCGTAAGTTAACAAAGACTATAGCAGCCACGTGGCGGCTCCGGGATTAGGCAAGTAGGGTGGGAGCGTTTGGGTGGCAACTTCTAAGCATGGCGGACCAACTATTTTTTTAAAATCAACACACACAGGAGATATATCGCCCTCTGTGTGGCCACTGGAGGGTCAGGCATTCAATAGGGGGCACGGACCGTCGGGTCCCCTGTGGAGCAGCCTTTGTTAGCAGGGATGTAGCCAGGATTTTAGGTTTTAGGGGTCTGAAGCCCAAGATTAATTCCCTCACTTCTTTTTGAGCCCGCAACGCCATTTTGGGCTTGAATTTGTTTGTTAGCAACGCCAGACTATACGCCTATGGGACGACCACTGTCTGACTTTGTCTGACTCTGTCGACTCAGCGCATCCAGTCCTAGGAAGTAGAAGATCCAATCCAAAGCGTTTCTTACTTCCAAAGTCCCTATATTGTTGCAGCACAGTGGCGTAGCGTGCAACCGTGCCGCCCATGGCTCCTGGAAAAAATGCCGCCCCAATTTGCTTTTATTATACCTGACAGGCAAAAAAGGTCGTCGCCGCTGAATTTGCCGCTCCTTCTGCATTTTGCCGCTCCCCTTCGCCCCACGCCAAAACTCCTCAACAACCCCACAAGCAAAAAAGGTCGCTTCCTAAATTTGCTGTCCCCATCATGTGTGCCGCCCGTGGCTAAAGCCACAGTAGCCATTGGGACGTTATGCGCCTCTGTTGCGCCAGACGCACGCATCACGCGACAATAAAGGATGCCAGAGGCGGATTTACCACGGTACCAGGTGGTGCATCGGTACCGGGCCTCCCTTCAAAATACAAATTTAGGGGCCTCCCTTTTCTAATAATAATTTTTTAGACTTTTAATTATTAGTTTCTTTAAAGTAATTTATTTTCGGAGATATACATGAATGTTGTATCGTTAGACGTTAGTAGTGTTTGGACATGGATTAGTAATAATTTAGTATTGAAATGCAATTTAATGCATGCTCCATGAGTCTATGTTAAGAAAGCCTATATCTCATATACTCCGGTTTAGCTGACCTCAATTAATGGTATGGCTCATAATGGCTGGACTCTGACCGAGTGACCCGGCGGTTGCACAGGGCCACCGGCGGTCGTAGACGCCCGGCCTCTTGCATCGTTATGCAGATTAGGGGTACTGCATGACTCAACCTGAGTGCCTGTACAGTGTGTCTCGACGGTCAATTCTTACCACGGTACCACCGGTCAAGAAGCGCGGGAAATGGGAGGAGTATGTGTATTTGTATGCCTCCGTACCTTTGGAATGGCAATGCAAAGTTGCATACAGACTAACGCCATCACTCATTTGTCTTACCGTAAAATGCGTAACTCTGTGACGGTGACCTTTTTGGCAAACGATTACAAATCCTAGTTATACTTAGTGCTTTTTTTCTAGAAAAAAGGTACCGGAACTCATCTTCGTGT